>PVKP010032858.1:0-25525 GCA_004027715.1 Plecturocebus donacophilus | reverse complement strand
AGAGGTTTTTAATACCCATTTTTAGACTGTATTCTAGCCTAAGCAATAAAACAAGAATCCCATTCTCTCTCCCTCTTTCTCTCCCTCTTTCTTTCTCTCTTCCATTCTTTTTCTTTCTTTGTTTTGCTATTTCTTTCTTCCTCCTTTTCTCTCTTTTTCTAAAATCTCTTCCTCTTTCTTTCTCTTTTATTCTTTTTTTTCTTCTTCTTTCTTTTGCTTTTTCTTTCTTTCTCCTTTTCTCTTTTTCTAAAATCTCTTCCTCTTTCTTTCTTTCATTCTTTTTTTTCTTCTTCTTTCTTTTGCTGTTTCTTTCTTTCTCCTTTTCTCTTTTTCTAAAATCTCTTCCTCTTTCTTTCTCTCTTTCATTCTTTTTATTCTAAAAAAAAAAAAAAAGAACCAAAGTCTATGACTGGTCCCAGATTTCTACTTGTATTAGGTATCCATTGCTGTCATAACAAGTTGTCACAAATTTACCTCCTGGTTTGAATGTATCTCCTCCAAAATTCAGTCTTTCCATTGTAACAGTATTAAGAGGTGAAACTTTTAAGAGCTGATTAGGCTATGTGGGCTATTTCATATTTAATGAGATTAAGACCCTTTCAAAAGAGGCCTCAGGCAGCATTCAGCCTGGCTTGATCTTTTGCTCTTTTGCTCTTCTGTTATGTGAGGATACAGTTCATCTTCTCTTGCCTTTCCATCTCTTCTTCCATATGAGGAAGCAGCAACAAGGCCCTCACCAGACACCAGATGCTGACACCTTGACTTAGACTTGCCAGCCTCCAGGACTGAGATAAATACATTTCTGTTCCTAATAAGTTACCTAGTTTGTGCTATTCTGTTACATCACAAATGGACTTAGACACTATCTAAACCAGAAACTTCAGAGCCACCCTTGATATTGAAGTAATCTTGTAGATTTTGACTCTGAGATTCTCCCCTTTATTATTTCTACTGCCACGACCTCTTCCTTCTAAGCACATGTGCACATACACACACTGCTTTCCTTGTGCTACGTTCTGGTCATACTGAACTATGCCAGCTACTTAACTGCTCTGCACATTTTTCTTTGACTCTCAGTAGTCCGTTAGTAATCTGCCTCTTGTCTTTAATAACAATAACAATCACTGCCTCTTGTCTTTAATAACAATAACAATCACTGCCTCTTGTCTTTAATAACAATAAAATGACAGTAGGAATAAATGCAATGTTTTACCTTGTGCCTGCATATAGTATATTAAGAGCTTTCTATACATGATTATTGAGTACTCACAACCACCTTGTAAAGCAGGCATTATTATTATTCCTGCTTTACAGAGAAGGCAACGGAAACTTAAAAGAATTACATACAAGGTCACAATCAAATACGTGGTACAGATGGGATTTGAGCCCAGATACACCTGATGCCAAAGCCCAGGCTTCTAAACACTATGCTTTTATTGTTCCCTGAAATGAGCTTATCTTGACAAAATCTCTTAAGATTGTTCTTGTATATCTTATATCTTTGATTACTGTCCATTTTGCACAGGATAAGTTAATGTTCTTTAGCCTGGTGTGAAAGACCCTTCAGCATCTTGTCTCCATTGATCCCTTTAAAATTTGGTGTATTTATGTCTTTATTTTTATGTAATTTTTGTATACTTGTAATTTTATTGTACTTTCTTTTATATTTCTTTTACTCTAGATTTCTTTTCATTCTCCTCTTCCTCAGTGCGTTCATGCGCACGTGCGCACACACACACACACACACACAAACACACACACACACGAACACACACAGTATTTTTACCTTGGGACAAATTCTTCCTGAATTTTTCCCATATTTGTACAGACCTATACAAATATAAATACACATGCGTAGGGCTTTAGTTTGTCTTTAGCACTGGAAACATTATATGCATGTATTAGTCAGGGTTCTCCAGAAAAACAGAAGCAGTAGACTGTACATAGATATTTAGAGAGAGAACATGATTTATTTTAAGAAATTGACTGGCATGACTATGGGGGCTGTCAAGTCCAAAATGTGCAGAGTAGGCTGGCAGGCTGGAGGCCAAGGAAAGAGCTGCAGTCATGAATCTGACAGCAGTCTGGAGGTAGAATTCCTTCTGTTTCCGGGGAATCTCAGTCTTTTTCCCTTAAGAACTTAAGAACTTTGACTGATTGGATGAAGCCCACCCACTTTATGAAGGGTAATCTGCTTTATTAAAAATCGACTTATTTGAATGAAAATCACTTCTAAAAATACTTTTACAGCAACATTGAGACTGATGTTTGAACAAATATCTGGAAACCACAGGCTGGCAAAGTTGACCCATAAAATTAACCACCACAGTGTATTGATTTATAACTTGATTTTTCTCACCAACGAGATAGCATTGACATCCCTTCATATCAATAGCTACAATACCCACGTTCCCATCAGCAGCATGTGAGATAAATTTTTCCTTTGTCCTGGTCAGTACAGGTTATTAGAATTCTTTGTAATTAATGCTGATCATATGGATGAAATATAGCATCTCATGGTATCTTTAATATCCATTTCCCAGACTATTCATGGGAAGTTGAGCATGTTTTAATTTATTTATCATTTAGCCTCTCTTCTGTGAATTGTATTTGGAGAATTAAATCACATTCCTTGCCCATTTTTCCATTTATTTCTATTGTTTTTTCTTATCAATTTATTCTAGAATTTAACTCTCAATCTTTCATGTAATTTCCAAACATTTTTTTCCAGTCTGTCATTTGTCTTTTGACATTATTTGTGGAATCATTTAACATTCTAAATGTTTTACTTAAACTTCCTTTTATAATCCAAACTGCCTTTTGTTTCTATAGCTTTAGAGATTCTTAAGTTCTTTTACTTAAGAACTCTAGTTTTGTATTAAAATTTTAATTTATCTGGAATTTATTTTTATATTCTATATAGGATGAAGTTCAGTTTCCTTCCCTTGAAATAGCTAGTCAATTGTGACAGTAAAATTTATTAAATTTTATTACATTTTAATTAAATAAATTTTAACAAAGGGAGAAAGGACTAAATAAGCCATCCTTTCTCCTATAAATTAAAGTACCATTTTTGTCACGTTTGTTTTCCATAGATACTCAAATCTTTGTCTGGATTCTCTATTGATTTGTTTGCTCTTGTGCTGGTCCGATTAAAGAAACTTTATAATAAAGTTTTATAGCTTGTAAGGCAAATCAACAACTTCCTCAGCTTCAAACACACATAGGCTCTATTCATTTTTCTAATAATTTTATATTCCTGGAGACTCATTCTTCCATGCAATCATCAAATTATTTCACACAGTTCCAATAATAAAATAACCTCTACTGTACCAAAGCAAAAACACAGCCCTCTAGGATTCTACTTGCAGCCGCATTATATGATATGTGATGTTAGGGAGAAATATTGCTGTGCTCAGGATATTAAACCTTCTCATCTCAATGAAAGTTGCTTATTTGTTGAACTGCTGTCAACATAGTTGCTTCAGGTTGATGAAGCCTCGGGGAGATCTCCCCCGCTAGATCTAGATAATTCTACTGTACTGATTCAAAAACACTCTAATAAAAGTGGGTGAAAATTTAGTAAACTGAAATGGTATATTTTAGCAAGTTTCTCTATTTTCTAAAGCCATGGTATTTCCTGTTAGTACACCCACACTTTATTGTATGAAAGAGCAAGGAATCCCCTCTTTTACGGGAGGCAAGGTGGTCAATAGGATGTACTTAATCTTGCTGATTTCTGGAGGGTGGCTGCATCCTTTTCCCAGGTTTAACTCTCCTTCCTGGGAAGGACCCATCCCACCATGAGCCCCCCCCTGCTTGGGAGGGAAGGTGCCATCAGAGCTTCTCTGATGCCTCTCTCCCTTGCCCCTCTGTTCACCAGCTACTCTTCTGGCTTGGCAGCACTGTTTTCAGACCTTTGCATTCTGGAGACCCAGAAGTCCTCATCCCACTGCAGAGACAACACAAGTGAGCTTGGCATCGTAGAGGTCTTGTCCTTGGTGCGATCTCAGGACACACTTCCATGTGGTTCTTCATTTCCTGGTAGTTCAGGCTTGTTTGTTTTTGTGTCGCTTTTTACCCCTTCGCAACCCATAACATAACTCCTAACCACATGCTTTTCTTTGCTGCTGGGAAAGCAGCCCAGACATACGGCTGCTCAGTTAAGCCAGGCCTGGCATAAAGGATTCAAAGACAGACCGGCAAATAGGCTGCACAAAACCTGGGCAAAGATTGCCCTGACCCAAGGGCGCAGTGGCACTCAATTCACTGCTCGCATTGTGCATGGGGCTCTAAGAAAAACAGGCAAAGAGATTTGCCAGAATCTGTCCTTGTCTGTACAGCTCTTTGTGTGGGGATGGTCTTTTTCATCCATCTGTTACCAAATCATGACTCTCCTGGCAGTCAGCCTGGGTCAAGATGCAGTGGTTATTTCCTTGTTCCTTCTGAAGGCTGACATTTTCCAACATCTGCAGCCTGCATATTGAGCAAATAAATGGCTGTCAGTTCACTCAGGGAGAAGTTTCTTCATTTCTCTTGTGGCCCACCTCTAGGATACACGGCAGGGCCTGAGAGCTGTCTATCCTTCTTGTTAGCAGAGTCTCTTGACTCTCAGGCTTGCTACATTATCACAACATTTGCAAAATCCCTTTATTGGATATAGTAGCTAATAAAAAGTTATCACTTGATATCACAAGCTGAGGCTATACTTTCCGTGCATATTTTAAATACTTGAAAAAGTAACTTGCCTTTGGAAAAACTAGAATGTCTTTTATAAAAGTAGACCTGTTCTGATGTCAGTTTTCTGCCTGAATAAAAGTGAATGAATATTAAACATTGCTGCAGGCAGTCTTGTCATTGGAATTAAAGATTCTCTGCTATAATAAATAATTTTGTAAAAACACAAATTTTGTCTAAGAACTGCTAAACCCGATTTTTTTTATAAGTATGTTTTCAGTCCAGGGTACATACATTTGAAGGGTAATGTGTGATCATGAAATATAGGTTTTTTGCATAAGTAGCATATATTTTGAATTAACAGTGTAGCTATCTACCTGTTTAAAAGTGGTCTAGCAGCTGTATGGAAAATAGATGACTCTTCCCAGTGGGAAGATGGTATATGTCTTGGAGGAAAAGTGAGTCACATCCAGCACTACTAAATTGTTATTCACTTGAATAACATATTAGGTCCCTGCAGAAAGAAACGTGATGTGTTGTGTAAAAGGAACACTGGATTCAAGTCAACAGACTTGGTTTCAAGTGGGTGGCAATGCTGCTGCTTGCTAGCTGTGGGACCTCGAATAATTTATTTATGCTGTCTGAGCATCTCTTTTATTGACTACAAGTGGAAAGGATCAGACCAGGTGGGACTTCTAAACCGCATTATTTATACATGGGCATGTCTCAGTCGGTTGTGAGGTAGGTAATTTATTGCTACCAGAAATAAAGTCCTGACGTTTGCAAACAACTTATAGTTGTAACGCAGATAAGTTTAGCGCCGTGATGTCACTCTCACCAACTCACCTTTGGAAGTGGTTTCTTGACGGGGAGAGAAGAAAGAGTATGAGTTATGGTTGCCACACTGGGAAGACAAGTACCACTGCCACCAAGAATTCCACATGATCGATTTCATTATTTGTGAGCCTGTCAAATGTTTTCATGGACACTGTTCCCAGTAAGTTCCTGGGTATTTGTCTTACTTCCATGCAAATATTTGTAGACAATATTTAGTTAATATCTTGTTGACATCTGAGTGTACCCTTAGGAAGGAATTCTCCCTTAAATATAGCCAGCATATGTAAACTGTAATACGTAATTTTGTAAAAACACAGATTTTGTCTAGGCAGTGCTAAGCCCAAATTTTCATAAGTGTATTTTCAGTTCAGGGTACATACATTTGTAGCATAATATGTGAACATGAAATGTAGCTTTTTGTATAAGTAGCATTATTTAGAAGTAACAATGTAGCTATCTACCTGTTAAAAAGTAGGTAAAATCTACCCAGACTGGATTGTCCCTAGCATTCTTTCTGGTTACTTACTTTCTATGCAGGAATGTGTGAGGATTTTCACACCTCCAAACTGAAGCCACTGAGGGAATAGAGGCTGACTATATCCAGAGGTGGAAATGTATCTGGAGGCAGAAACATCTCTGATTTTCCTGCTCACTGCTTCGCCATAATGACTGATTTCCTGGAGTTTGAGTTGTAAATTCTGGATTTTCGTATTCAAGATCTTCTTAGTCTCTAAGCATCTCAACAAAGGCCATATTGAGTCAAGCCATAATCAATCCCCACTCTCTACTTTCAGCAAACACATGCATTTCAAGAAGCACCAGGAAATTGATAAGGCAACAATAAGGAACAGTGACATCATCCAGGGTCACGAGGACTTAACCCATCTCTGGCCAGGGCTCACTTACCTTATTTATTGTTTATTTTGTGCTAGGCAGGGAGGTAAGTTTTACATACATTAAATCACCTAATTCTCATAACAACTCAGCAAGGTAGGTAATATTAATATCTGCATTTCATAAATGGGAATCCTGAAGCACATATAAATTAAGGAACTTGCTCAACTGATAGCAATAGGCTGAGAGTCACCCTTAGTCAGTCTGGCTACAAAATCGAAGCTCTTAACCAGGCTTCTCTGCCATATCATCAGCACCCGAAGTCAATTGGGTTTATGCCAGCTACGTTTACATAACTGTCCTCTGAAGTAGTTCTTATCCCCATGGTATATTTGAGGAAGCCAAGGGTATGTGAAATTAAATATGTGACTAAGGTCACATGGCTGCAAATATTGATAGGCAGAGAATGAGCTGGAATTTGAACCTAGGGGTTTGTATGTGTGTGTGTATATATATATATATTATTTTCTGTATCTTAGAGGAAACTCATAGGAATGAATGTGAAACAATCCCAGCATTTTTTTTCTGGAAACATCATTTGTCTTAACTGGTTGGAGTTTTCATCTATAGTGTGACATCCTTTTCTAGTCACTATCATTGTAGTTTTGCCAAGCTCTGGGTGTTGAATATATGCCCCTGTCACCCCCAGAATTGATCAGTGACCATCCACCTTGACTTTCTAAGAATGGGGATTTGAATGAAACACTGATTCCCACTCCTTCAGTACTGATGTCTCTGCAAGCCTCTAACCCTAACCTCAGTTGTTGCAGATTCAAGAACTGCTGTGAAAACTCAGTATCAAAAACCATTTGCTCATAGCATCAATAATAATAATAGCAGCATCACCAACATGTCATTTCAAATTTGCCATTAAAAACAGCATGCATTGAGGGTCACCTCCATGCCAGGACCAGGGATTAATAACAGTGAGTCCTGAATCATGTCTCCAAGCACTTGCAAATTCCTTTCTGCCAGCAGAAGCCCATTCTTGTCCATTTATATTCAGTTATCCTGAGAAGGTCAAGTGACCTCTATGTTTCTGAACCTTTATATGATGCATTTTTGCATATGGGGAAAGAAAACCACTCAGCTCCCCAGATTTGATTCAGAAGAGATACTGCACCTATTTGTGGTCAGAAATTGTTAGCAGAGTGAGACTAGGGGGTCTGGGAAAGAAGAGAAGTATAGAAAAGTAAACCTCATCACCTTGGCAAAGGTAAAGGTGTCATGGGAATAGAAGAAAGGAAGAAAGCTCTCATAGAATGAACCTGGGTGGGACCAATAGACTTTAAAAGACTTAGGAGAGATAGAATGTGAAAGAAGTTTAAGCATTCCCTCTGAGTCTCATTCTCAACTTTTAGGAGAACAAGTTCACTCACAGCTTCTAGAAAGAAAAAAAAAAACTGAGGGGGCTAACCATGCTGTGTTCGCATCTTGGGGACCCCCGCCTCTGCCTGCTGCAAGATGGTGTCACACAAACCTTGCCAAGACTGCAGAGAGCTTCATTTACCAACACAAATATATCTCTACTAGCTGGTGTTCACGTTAAGGAAAACAATTAGCAAGTTAATTAATTGTGTTTTTTTCCCTGCTTCTTTATTTGCAAAGCCGCTTTGCCTTGATCGGTAGTCTAAGCACTTTTATGAGCTCACCGACCTTACTTCCAGGGTTTGCAATGCAAGGTTTATGAAAATATAACGTTTTTGGAAAAGCAAGCTAATTAAAGTGAGGGTTTAATTTCTAATGAAGGTAACTCAGTGGACAGTTTTTATACATTTATTTACACTTAATTTTTAGAATAGAAGTGGAGATATATTTTCAATTTTTCTTCCCAGAGTTTTTCATTAATTGACATTCAGTGTTT
This sequence comes from Plecturocebus donacophilus, assembly GCA_004027715.1. NCBI lineage: Eukaryota > Metazoa > Chordata > Mammalia > Primates > Pitheciidae > Plecturocebus > Plecturocebus donacophilus. The sequence continues at coordinate 17,253 of PVKP010032858.1, read as the reverse complement.
ACCCCGAGAAGCATGTAACACTTGCAGCTCACCCATTTAGAGGTCAAGTTTTCAGTATTTTCTGAATGAAACAAACCCAGAATAAACAATCAAACAGCCTGAAATGAAAGAAAAGATGAAAGTCTGTTAAAAAGCCCATGCATTTTATTCAATTAGAAATATAGAATCTCTCACTGGCCAGAAGTTATGTAAAAAATACAAAACAAGTTAGAAGCAGGATTTTCTGATACCGGAAACAGGGATCAAATCAACACAGTCTAAATACTATAATCTGAAGTCGTTAAACCTCGGAACTTTCCATACCTTAATACTTTTCCAGAGCTTCACAGCTCTTAAGAGCATTGTTATTCATTCTCTTAATTCCATCTTCTCAAAAACAAAATCAAATTATGTTTGGTATATTCTTTAAAAAGGGTATTATGATTAATATTCTTTAGCAATAATTCAATTAAAATGATATTTTTCTGAAAGATGACTCTTAAAGGATGTGATTTATCTTAAAAATGAATTTATGTGTACTACCTCTTTCATGAAGATGCTAGATGAAGCATTACTATATGCCGTTGAACATGCTGCTTCCTGCCTTACTCATAAATCAGGTATTTTACTCCCAATTTTAAGATAGATAAATGAGCTATAGTTAGGTGAATGGATCTAAGCAATGTTTGAGTTTGCCAGGGCCAAGACAAGACATCATCAGCTCTTCTGTTACTGATTTCATCCTCTGTAAGTTTGGTTGAAGGGAAAACAAGGAGAGGCCCATTGCTTTTGTTTTTCTGGCCCTACAAATTGTCTGTCTGTCTGTTTCTCTTTCTCTCTCTCTCTCTCTCTCTCTCTCTCTCTCTCTCTCTCTCTCTCTCACTTGCTGTCTATCTCTCAATGCTCAGAACTGAAAAAGGTGCTCTTCACTTTAGGTAAGTGCAGAGTACAACATTTCAATGTTTTTCCATTGTAAGTCAGGAAAATATCAGTACACATGCAGTATGACAGTTAGGCATTCAGATTTATGGACCTGTAAAGCCCAATTCAGATGGATTCTGCATTGTGGCATAGTGAAATGAAGCAGCATGTGTCATGAACTGAGCATTTAGCCTATGCCAAGCACATGGTAAGAATCCAATGTATCCTTTGCTTACATAGGAGGCAAATGTAACTAATGTATCCCTTACTTACATAGGAACAATATATGAAATATTTTATGGTATCATTTCTGTAGTTCACCCAAACCTGGATTCTGTTTGATATTAACCAAGTCACGTTTTGTTCTTATCCTGACATTCACCCCTCATGGTTAGCTATCACACTTCCAGCCCACAGCTCCTACTAATCTGCTGTGAGTCATCATGGATTTGTCTAATAATCCCTCTTTGAATGGTGGTATGGTGTTCACCTCTTGAATACCATATGTTTTATGTTTTCTGAGCATAGCTGTCACTTTCTTTTATTTCTATTCTGAAGTCTCTTTCTCTCTTTCAGATGTCATGGGATAACTCTTTACTATTTAGTTTGTTCACAAGGTTAAGTGACCAGAATGCTGACTCTGCCACTAGCTAGCTCTGAGACCTTATTGACTTAACATCACTAGGCATCAGTTTCTCACTGCTATAGCAAATTATAGCCCCAATTTTATAGGTGTGAATATAACCCTTGACAAGCTTGGCTGGTTGGATTCCATGATACCCAAGAAAAGAGTGATAGGTCTCTATTTTAACCACTGTTTCAACTTGTTCTAAAAAGTTTTCCCCATGAAAATGCACCTCCAGTTTTATATGGTACAGTAGTGGGTATAAAGCATGCTTTACAATTATGTTTCAGGGTCAGTTTTGCTGGGATGGCACTCTTCCACAAACTTGGGGCATACACACATCTATTAATTCTATCCCAGTATCCCATGTTGCTTGCCTTCCTTTCTCATAAATTCTTCTTCCTTGAAAAGCCATCTTGTAGCAGTTGAATTGGAATCTATAATTCAGTGGGTTTTTTTTTCTTGACTATCAAAGTTTTACATTTCTTCCAATAGAAAAGAAATGGTTAGATTTAAAGCCATATATGCTTAGGGATGAGACCGTCATGAAATTCTACAACTATATTTGATGACAACAATAAAAGGGTGAGTTATGAAGAGTTAGGTTTAGGGTGAGGGGCGTCATAGTGCAGCAGAGAGGACATTGACTGATGTGTCTCCCAAACTGGAAGTTAGACTCACTCTGCCATTAAGTGGTTTGATGCTGCCAACTTCTTTTTAACTTTTAAAATATTTGTAAAACTGTAACTGTGATATTAGTGTGACAGGATCATCTCTAGGGTCCCTTTAAGCACATAGGTGCTATAGTTTCAAAGCCCTGTGTCACTAGCTGTGTTTTCTTTGACTAATGAATGGATTGCCAGTCCAATTGTTTTTTTTTAAGTGATACTGAAGTTTCTAAGACTTCAATGAGATACACTCGCCTGTCAGGCCTAGAGCCCATTGACTGTCTTCTCACAGGCTTTAGACCAAAGGACCTTATAAGCACAAGCATATTACTACATCCCGTTTGATTGTCCATTTTATTTTATACAGGGTTTCACATCTGCAGGAGAAATTTCTTTTTTTATATGTCCTGATATGTGAAAGTCTATTATTTTTAACTTTTCTAGGACTGTTTCCTTGGGCCCTTGGTTTAATGCTGTCCACCACCCATGAGCAAAACTCTTTCTATGGCAAGAAACGTCGAGTACCTGTAGTGGGTGAGTGAGACAACTTCATAATTGGCATGTTTGTATTAACAGTGTTTCTGCCTTGGTTAATGTATTTTTGCCTTAAGTAATTCCAGTTTCCCTAGGAGAATATTTATAGGTTTCCATGGGCCATATAACTTTGCCTGTCAGATATGCACAAAGTGTGTCTTTAAAAATCATGAAGGCAATTCTCTTTGATAGCTTCTGAATAAATGTTCACTCTCAAAAGCTTTAACATTAGCTATCAATTGACACTTGAATGTAAAATAGGCTTTTAAAATCTATCTTCTTAGTTGGCTAGCATCTGTTTTGTCATATACCCAATAAGCACAAATACGTAAAAAATTCATGTTGTGATGCCGATGTTCGTGACAGAGGGTTTCATGGACACAGCGAAAATGTTGATTTGCACCACATGCAGGCATTGGTTTTCCACTCTTTCTTGTCAAGCTCCCACAGAGGAACCACAGAAGCAGGATTGCCTGGGGCACACAGTTCAGCTGAACCAACAGCCAGTGCAGAGAAGTTACCAGGTAACACAGATGCGTATTGTCGCAGTAAAGAGGCACAAATGCCCCCTGATTTTTTCTTGGCAGGGTGGCTCTAAAACAAAAAGACCGACTTATGAGACAGTTTGGCTCTGAACGGTGCGAGACATTGAGTCAGATCATGGCAAGATAAAATCCAGACATGATTTATATTGAAATAACATGCTTCTCACACAGAGCACTTTCTTTGGAGAGGCATACTTATGCACCAAAGTGGATTTTTTTAAAAAATTGTACTGTCAAGCCAGCGGACAGTATAAAAAAGTGGCATTCTGAGAGCAGTTTGGGTCAGCTCTCCCATTTTGCTTAAAATGATCATATTATTTGTCTCTTGACTTATTTAAATAATTTTGTTTCCAGAGGGATTTGTTCGCTAGGATATAGAAGATTCAGTCATTCGTTCAGTAAATATTTACTGAGCATCTACTCGGCTCATGTTCCAGGTTCTATTGCAGTTGGGAAGCCCTCTTGAGCTTGTATTATAAGAGAGAAGCAGAATTAATAGACAAGTGAAAGATATGGTGTGTCACATTGTGATACATGCATTGGAATAAAATAAAGCCAGGCCTGAGGATAAAGCATGCATTGATGAGGAGAGGGTGCTATTTTAAATAGTGTAGTCAGAGAAAGCCTCACTGAGTGAATAATACATGGGTGATGAAGAAGTAAGGAGCAGGAGGTGCATCTGTCTAGGGAAAAGTGGTGGAGTTTGGAGTAGGATGGTCTTAGCAGAGGTGTTGAGCAGTGACAGGTTCTCAAACTGTTTTGGAGGAGGTAGAAATGACAGGATTTTCTTCCAGATTGGATTTGGGGTATGAGAGAAAAATGATCGGGTTGACTCGAGAGTTTTTGGCTTGAATGACTGTAGGATGGAGTTGTCATTTACTGGTATGGAGAAGACTGTAAAAGCAAGTTTAGAACATGTAAAATTGCTATATCTGAAGTTTGAAGTATTTATCCACCTGTAGAAATCAAGCGGGCAGTTGGATATGCAAGTCTGGGCAAGGTCTGTGATAAGACATACATTTGAGGCTATCAGCTCTTAGATGGCATTCAAAGCTCCAAGGCTGGATGAGATAATTTAAGGTAATGATTCTCAACTGAGACCCACTTTCACCCTTAGAAATTCTTCTGCAGTTGGTCTGTGATGGATCTCAGGCTTTGGCATTTTAAAAAACCTCCCAAATGTTTCTTTTCTCTGTCTTAACCTGTGATGTATGTTAAGTACCTCTGACTTAGAGACTGAGTGTTGCTAGAGATGAGAAATACTCTTAAGACAGAGTTCAAGAAGCATTTTAATTTCAAGGATATGAGGAAGAACCAGAGAAGAGAATGAACTACTGTGAGACAGAAGGAGAAAAAGCAGAGTGAGGGATTCTGAAAGCCAAGTCTAGCATATTAAGGAAGAAGGGGTGATTAAATATATCAAATGTTGCAGACACATCAAACAAATGAAAACTGAGAATTGACCATTGGATTTAGCAAGTTGGGTCTTCAGTGGCTTTACAAAAGCTCAGTCAATAGTCCAACAGGATGATGTCTTGGCTGGAGTGGATTCAAGAGAGAATGGGAAAAGAGAGATTGGAACTTGTCCTTCTTAGACTATTCTTTCAATGAGTTTCTTTATAAATGAGAGTAAAGAATCAGTTAGCTGAGGTAGGAGGTGGGGGAAAGAAAGTTTTATTTTTTTAAGATGGGAAAAAGAGTAGCATATTTGTATGCTGTTGGAAATGATCCAATAATAGAGAAAGGAAAATGATAACATAGGAGAAGGAAGGAAGAACTGATGGAGCAGTCCACTTGGGTGAGGAAGAAAGGCATGTGTGTGCAACAAATGCTTTAATTTGGGTGACAGCATGGCCAGTTTCTCCACATAACAGAAAGGAAGGTTTGACTACATGGTTCATTTCCAGATAGGTGAATGCTTCTGGTGGTGGGTGCTGGAGGACATTCTCTTCTGACAGCTTCTATTTTCTCAGGGAAATAGGAAGCAAGGGCTTCAGATGAGAGAGGGCATAGGAAGGAGAGATTAGAGACCTGAGAAGTGAGCGTAGTATGAAATACACATCACGAAAAATGAATGAGTTTATTGCAGTGCTATTCACAATAGCCAAGATTTGGAAGCAACCTATGTGTCCATCAACAGGCTAATTGATAAAGAAAAACTGGTACATATATAAACAAGGAGTGTAATTCGGCCATAAAAAAAAAAATGAGATGATGTCATTTGCAACAACATGGTTGGAACTGGAGTTCTTTATGTTGAGTCAATGAGCCAGACACAGAAAGACAAACATCACCTATTTTCACTTATCTTTGGAGCTAAAAATTAAAACAGTTGAACTCATGGATATGGAGTAGAAGGATGGTAACCACAGGCTGGGAAGGGTGGTTGGGAGAGGAAGGGAAGGGGGGATGGTTAATGGGTACAAAATATATTTAGAAAGAAGGAGCAAGACCTAGTATTTGCTAGCAAAACAGGGTGACTATAGTAAAGGATAATTTAATTGTTTATTGAAAAATAACTAAAAGAGTATTACTAGATTGTTTGAAATGCAAAGGATACATGCTTAAGGGATGGCACTCTATTTACCCTGATGTGATTATTATGCATGGCATGCTTGTATCAAAATATCTCTTGTAATCCATAAATACGTACTCTTACCATGTACCCACAAAAATTAAAAGAAGAAAACAACAAAAATGAATGAGTAAATGGATGGGGGAATGTAGAATTGATGGACAGTTCAAGGGTCACAGGTTTAGTTTGAGACAGCAGCTGTATGTGTGCTTTTTAGCTGCATTCAGCTGCTTGCCTGGTGCAGAGAACCTGGAGAGTCAGATTTAACCACAGTGGAGTTCTTAACAGGTAAATGCAATGTAGAAAGGGCGATCCACAGAGTTGAAGCTATATGCAATGGTGTGATTTTAACGATGAACCCTGTGATATATACTAGACTGGGGGAAAGTGAGGATACCAGAGGAGTGGAGCACTGGAGGTCTGGATTGGGTTAAAAAAATTGCTGAAGCCACGGTTCTAGTTGTTTCACTATGGTGTGAAACAACTGTTTTGATGAAAGGTAAACACGTTTGTTATTGAAGCCAATTTTACTTTGAATCTACTTAATTAAGTTTTTAACCATTGAAATTAGTTAAATTATGCAAAAAAGCCATAACTTTGAACATTAATATGCATTCTTTCACTTACAATTATGAAATGAATATTAGTGAATAATCTAAAAACAATTAGTGATTGCTAGAATACATCTCAGTCGTCTGCCTCTTGTAAATTAATAAATTACCAATGACAGAATTAAACTATCCTGAGCACTTTTTAAATATTTATGCTTCTTTGCAGCCTCAGTGGTTTGGGGAATTGATGACAAGCAGCAAAATATATGTCTCCTCCTATTTTGTAAATCACTTTAATTTTGCTAAATAGCTGAAAAGGGATTCACTACAATCAAGAAACACTTCAAAATCCTAATTGATAAAATTGCATTATGTAAGACTAATGCCAGAGCTATAAAATGCTTGACTTTGATATGATTTTGTCCGTTACACTTCAGAATTGCTATGTGAGTGGGGAATTATCTGCTTTATAACCTAATGAAATGGTCTGACTCATTGAATGAAGAGGGCAGCTTGGATGTGTTGCTCCATGCCTACCTTTCTGATTGGATGAGGAGTGGCAACTTCCTATAGCATTAGAACCTGGTGTGGTGCACCCACATGCAGCTGCCCTGATCCCCCACGTGCCCTTAAGGCCAGGACACTTCCCATTGACTCCATCTTGTCTACTCCTGGCTTATGTTCTGATGTCTGATGCCCAAGCCCACCTACCCACCAATATCACGTCACAAGTGTGAGAACATCATGAACTTGTGCTGTTTACCTCTTTCATTATGGTAAAAATATGGTTTCCAATTCTGCAAAACAGAGTGTCTCTTGTCTTAAAGGAGTTATAACTTTTGGCATTGTCAAAGTTAAAGGTTTGAATACATTCAAAAACCATAATAACACTTACAAACCTCCAACAATTTTGAGGTTTTATTTCTATAAAATAATCTATGCCAAATACACTATCATGTTCACATTCTCATATATACCTCACTGCGCAGATGAGGGTGGCAATGTCACAAATCTGAGTCACTGTACAGCAGACAGTGTACAGCCCTCAGTGTCAAAGTGTGGCAGTTTGGATGCTCAATGTTAATCAATTGTTGCATGAAAACAAAACATATCACCACCTAAAACGGACTGCATAGACACTTTCTAAAGCAGATCCCATCAACAAGAAAGAGGAAGGATTTGAAGGGGAACTAGACAGAGCGGCTGATATGTCTACAGAATGGTGATTGGGAAGCACAGTTTTATACTCCCTGATGTTTGAATTATGTTTGTTTTATTTCATTTGAAATAGCATCTGGAAATCATTTGTGTCCATTATATTAATTTATTTGTATCCATTGACTGATGGATTGAATGGCAATTAGGAAACAAATCATCACAATATTTAAAACGAAAGAAAACCTGAAATTTAATCTGTGTTCATCATTCAAGGGAGCAAATGGTCCATCTTCTGGGAGTTACTCTCAGCAGTGTTTCTCATGCTAAATATTATGTACAGGAATGTATCCTGCTTTACTTAGGGTTCAAGTGTGTTTATAAACCTTGCTCTTGGTGAGGTGTCATAGAGATTGAAAAATATTTATGTGATTCCTCATAAAAATAAGTTAAAAAATGGAAAATGTGGCTAATGCTATAATTAACAGATTAATTAGAAAATAGGTCACAAAAACTTGGGGACAGATGAGGAGACAGAGCAACTATTCATTGTGGTGGGAAAGTTTACATCTTTGGGATGGATTTCACTAGAGAGATAAGTTATGTCTCTCTTTTACCTAGAATGTTTTGCATTTCAGTGATAGCTATTTTAATTTCATGCACTGTTTATTAAAAAAAAATTCAAAGGATTAAAGGTAGGGATAGATATATTCTTTAAGTTGTTATGGTCATTTCAAGAGTCAATCAAATAATACTATGCTTTACTGAAATTGCATCTTTGAACCAAGTGAAGTTATGATAATACACTGGCCTGAAACTTAAGAATTGTGTTCCAGAGCCAATGTCCTAACTCACTCTTTACCTTAGGAAAATAACATAACGGAAAGGCATGAGACTAGATAATCTCTCAGATTCTAGCTTTTAGCATTTAAATATGTAGAATAAAAGGTGGGATGCAAGTGAGCTATTTTTTGCCTCTTGCTTAAAAAGAAATTCAAAAAAATCTTCACACCTCAGAGTTGGTTGCTGTGGACAAAAGAAAATGTCAGTACACATTTTTAAAAAATAGATTTTATTTTTTTAGAGCAGTTTTAGGTTCATAGCAAAATTGGGTAGAAGGCACAGAGCCTTCCCATATACCCCTGTCTTGAAACATGCATAACCTCTCCCATTATCATGCTCTCCAGCAAAGCGATGCCTTGGTTAAGGTCATAAAGTCAATGAACCTACATTGACACATCATTCTCACCCAGAGTATATCTTAGGCTTTACCCTTGGTTGTTGTACATTCTGTTGATTGGAATAAATGTATAGTGACATGTAGCCACTCTTACAGCATCATACAGAACAGCCTCACTGCCCTAAACGCCCTCGTGCTCCACCTAATCCTTCATCTCTCCCCACTAACTCCTGACGACAACTGATCTTTTTACATTCTCCATAGTTCTGCCTTTTCCAGAATGTCATATAGTTGGAATCAAGTTGTATGTCTCAGATTGGCTTCTTTCACTTAGTAATGCACATTTGTTTCCTCTGTATTTTCATTATGTAATAGCTCATTGGTTTGAGTATCGGCTAATATCCTATTGTCTGAAAGTACCACAGTTGATCCATTCTCCTACTCAAAGACATCTTGTTTCTTTTCAAGTTTTGGCAATTATAAATAAAGCTGTTATAAACATCTGTGTAGGTTTTTTGTGTGGCCATTAAGTTTTCAACTCCTTTAGTTAAATGCCAAGGGATGTGATTGCTGGATTGTATGGGAAGGGTATCTTCCCGTACAATTGTATGTAAGAAACCATGCAACTTTCTTCCAAAGTGGCTGATCCATTTTGCATTCCCCCCAGCAATGATTGAGAGTTCTTATTGTTCCACCTCCCTAAAAGTCTTTGGTGTTGTTGGTGACTGGGATTTTGGCCATTCTAATAGGAATGTGGTGATATCCCATTTTTTGTTTTGTTTTGTTGCATTTCCCTGATGTCAAATGATAGGGGTAATAACTTTTCTTGTCCATTCTTGATTACTCTAAAGCCTGAAAGTATGTTCTGTGGATGTCCAAAGAAATCTAACCCTGAAAATGCCATCAAAAAGCCAGGGAGGTGTACTGTCTGTCTAGTGATTGCTGACATGTCCCTTCTCAGAGCAAGCTACAGCCTTATTTTATATCATCTTCATCTCTTAAGCTAATTTAACCTGTAATGCACTATCAATTCAATAGTCTCAGTAGTGAAATTATTTTCCAAGGTAGGGAGACCTCTCTCTTGGTCAGACCATTATCCAGGGAAGAATGAAATTCAGCCACTATAATATATAATCTCTTGCTTTTCCATTTGCCTCTCTATCCTACCATGAGCACTGACACGTGGTAGAATTAGAGGAATTATTCCTGCAGATTTGCCCTTTACTGCAAGCTTCAGGTTTGTCCCCAGCAACTTGCTTACTAGTTTCCTGTTCTTGGAAACAGAAGAGCGTCTGGCACCTGCTAATTCCCAGTTGCCAATAATCAGTTACTCATTAATTCCAGCACCCCATCCTCAACTCACTGAAAGTTTAACTTAAAACACAATTGTATGGGTGGGTCATCTCTGCCACCTTTCCTCTTCTCCCATATCTCCAGTCTTGCTACACTCTTCTCTCCTGATAGTTTAAATTGCTATTTTGGGAGGGAAATATTTCTGTTTCCTGAAGCCAAAGAAACAGAATAAACAGCATGTTGTTTGAGTTTTGTAGTTCACAGTATACTATTAAAATTTTAATTTGTAAATGAAATTTGTATAAGGTGAACAATGTGATGTTTTGATATATACACAGTGAAATGATTATCACACCAAATCTAATTAACACACTTATCTCCTCATATAGTTACTCTCTATGTGTAGTGAGAACAGAGCCACACACAGCTGAGCCAGGGACACATGGCCGTCAACTAGTGACTGAATCCAACTGATGACAGAGCAATGGGAAAAGGAGGGAAATGGACTTCTCACCCCTGCTTATATTCACAAATATCTTTGTGCTGCATTTTTCTTTGGAGCTGTGTGCCTAGCTAACCCATGAATACAATCAATTCCAAATTGAGCTGTCTTTCAAATCATTGAAACAGGAACAATTGTTGTCACCATGTTTAGTGGGTTATGTGTGGTGCCAAAGATGCCCACATGAAAGAGTTATTTCCCATCGTCACTTCACAGTCATGAAGTAATGCTGGCTCTTTGAAATGTACTTACACGTATTTCCTATCAGGTCTGGTGTGATTGTGTGAATGATGACTTCAGTGCCAAGGGTGGCTGTAGGGTTAGTAGACAAATCATTATTCTGATGTTGGCTCCTGTCTTTCACAAATAATTTTAGGAAAAAAAGCTGGCACTGTAGTGACCTTTTCTGATTTCCAGCAGCCAAATGTTCCTCTGATTGCTAATTCTGTGAATGTTAACATGGGTGGCTTCACATTTGGTTCAGAAAACAATATTGTTCCGAAACACTTTCCTTTGAATGTCTGGTGTCTCATGTTCATTCCAAAGGATTTCCTCTAGTGTCCACGTATGGCTGACGCTACTAGTCAGTTGCTTTTTAGTCAAAGCACTTTCTGAAAGACAAAAGCTCTGTGTTAAGCATGCTTAGGAAAAGTGATTGCAGAAATAACCTTATCAATCAGAGGCCAGAATGCTCTTTCAGATTAGGGTATCAGACAGAGGAACCTACTGGGCTTTGGTCAATATATTTCATTTTTAACAGCTCGCTATGGTGCAACAGAGAGAGAAGTTGTGCATGATCTCAGGCTGAGCATTCAATCCCTGAAAACCCAACAATTGACTTAAATCAGTGACAGTTGAACAGAAGCACCAGCTTCAGGGTGAGGTTGATTTTGCATGTGTGCATTCTTTTAAAAGATACATCTTCTGTTATTAACATAGCCCCTATTACACTGGGTGATGATGACTATTTTATATTTTAAAAGTATTTATTTTCCCTATAAATGTCATTTGATAACAAATTCGTAGTTATTAAGGAACTAGGAGCTATGGACCTTGTTGATTTTTTTTAACTTTTGAAGGAATTTACAGATAAAATGGTAGTCACTTTGAATTTTGGAGTCAAATTCTCCAACTGTTATAACAAGTAGAGAATACATTTTCCCATACCTTATTCTGTAAGCCCATCAAATAATACAATTTTGAAGGGATTTGAGGCCCCTCTTAATTAAATCTTTACCATTAAAATATTTCTGGCTCTACTTAATAGGGAACAGAATAAGAGTCAGGAATCCTAGGTTTTAGAGTTGGCATTGCCATCTTCTGACTTTCTTATCTTTGGAACATTATTTAGTTCCTCTGAACCTCAGTTTCCCAAATTATAAGAAGTAAAGGATAATAGTAGCTAAACAGTATTGATTATTATAGCCAATAAAGTGTGCCAGAGTCTTTTTTTTTTTATTTAAAGCATTATATAAGTGATTTAAGTTTAAGACAAGGTACAGATGCAAAAAATAGATTGTGTCAATGCTGGGGCACAGTGGGTTGTTGGTTTTTAATCTGTAAATCACAGCCTTTGAAGTATTTCCATTATTAATGTCCTCATAGCAAAGAGTTGTAAAGGAAGGGATGGAAGGAGGGAGGAAGGAACGGAGAAAGAGGGAAGGAGGAAGGGGGAAAAGAGATAAAGAAAAGAAAGAAAGAAAAAGAAAGAAAGCTATAGGTGACCATTAGGCTAAGTTGGAACCTGTCCAATGTGAATGTAAGGCTTTTTACATCTCTGTCCTGAGAGGTCAATATTCACAGCATCATAAGAAAAACAAAATTATATTTATGAACACACACTAGCCTTGAGATTGTTTTGTACTGACTGTAATCAAACTATAAAATGCTCATTTTTAGTTATCTGTTTTATACCATACACTCTTGGTTTCTTTTAAATAAAAATCTAACTTGTTGGGCTTTCGTGACAATCCAGATATGACTACCCTTTGAAAGAAACTGAAATTTTGTGTGTGTGTGTGTGTGTGTGTGTGTGTGTGTGTGTGTGTGTGTGTGTATTTGACAGGGTCTCACTCTGTTGCCCAGGCTGGAGTGCAGTGGCATGATCTCGGCTCACTGAAACCTCCACCCCCAGAGAACCTGAAATTTTAAAACAACTGGAAAGTTTCACCAAACACTGAGACTTTATTTTCTTTTGAAGAACCTAAAATAAATATTATCCAGCTACTGGCCCATGCTTATTATATATCGCTTATGAAATAGTTACCTTTGTGATTTTGTGTAAGTCTCATAAATTTTTACTTAGGATTTCTTTGATTGGCAAGATTGTTCTCTGTTAATAGAGAACAATACACAACCTCCGTCATATTTTTAGCAGAATTTTACATTTGCAAAACCGAATACAGTCAAATTTGCAATTATTTTTGTGTACCTTTGCAAACATTTCCATCTGTCTTAACATAGGATGTCCACACTGTGTGCAAAGAACAGCTTACTAAGCTACCTCTGTGACTCATTTTACTGGGCTCACACCTGTCTGAAATTAAACCTTGGGACTAGATTTACGAATGTGAGCATAACACCAATTTGACCTCATTGAGTAACCATCAAAAAGGATATCAAGACTGAAATCAGGATAGACATCGGCTCGAACTGCTTTTTCCCTCTCTCCATTTAATCAACATCAGTCTGTTCTGGTCTCTTTCTAGGGAGAGGTGAATGAGATAGACTACTCTTATATAGATACACATATAATAATACATCTGAAATCAACTATCTGGATTTTGAAATTTAGGGACAATATTTTGTGTGTTGTTTCACATTTAACATCCTGTCAGCCTTTTTCTTAGGATTTGGTTATAGAAAACCCAGGTAAATGTGCAAAGGGACAGATGAGACTGAAGGGACTGCTTAGTATTTTTTAAAGTAAAATAAATGGTTTTAAGTAACTTTTGTGTAAAACTGGTTTTTGCAGGTAATTCTGCTAATTGTAAATTAGTCTGTTCTTGGAAAATTTTTAATGAACTTTATTGATGTATAACTTACATAAAGTAAATGTATCCATTTAAAATGTACAATTTAATGAGTTTTGCCAAATGTGTAGGCTCATGTGACTAACACCCAAATCAAAGCATAGAACATTTCCTTCATCCAGAAAGTTCTCTCTTGCAAACTGTTGACCAATTGCTATCTCTTCCCACCCGTAGCAACCAACTGATCTGACATTTAGCACTAGTGATTAATTTTCTCTATTTTAGAGCATTATACAGTTGGAATCATTCAAGACATATTTGATATGCCTGTCTTCTTTTGCTCTGCTTTATGTTGTGAGAGCTACCCATTTGTGACAAGTATCAATCATTTGTTCCTTTTCATTGCTCAGTAGTATTCAGTTTTAAGAATATAGCACAGTTTTCTGAACACCTGGGTAGTTTGCAGGTTGAAGCTATTGTAATTACAGCTAATCTGCATTTTCAGCATAGGTTTTGGTGTCCATAAATGTTTTCATTACTTTTAGGTGAATACTTTTGGCTCATAGCATGTATAACTTTACCAAAAACTTGCCAAATTGTTTCCTAAAGTGATGGGACCATTTTATACTCCTACCTGAAACGTATGAGAGTTTCATTTGCTCTTCATCAATGGTTGGCATTGTCACTGATTTTTATTATGGGCATTTTAATGCATATGGGCACCTCATTGTGATTTTAACTTACATTTCCTGATCACTAATGATGCCAAACACCCTCGTTATTATCCATTTACATACCTTATTGTGTCTAATGTCTGTTCTCATCTTTCCCCCATTTATCAGATTGTCTTTCTATTACAGATTTGTAAGAGTTCTTTATACATTCTAGATGTGAGCTTTTTGTCAGTTATATGTTTTGCACATATTTTTTCCCAGCTTGCTTAGAGAAGTGTTTGTATCGTTAAATGATTAAATTCAAAAAAGACAAATGGTTTGCATTTGTATTTTCCTAAAGTAGTATTTGAAGAGCAAGAAAATACTTTTAATTTTATTGAAGTCTATTTTATCAAGTTTTCTTTTATGGCTAGCGTTTTTGTTTTGTATTGTTTTTTCTCCTAGAAATCATTAATGTACCGTAGAGTCAAAAGGATTTTCCGTCTATGTTTTGTTCAGAAATGCAATTAATTTTTGTGCATTGATTTTGTTGCATTATTCAACATTGCTAAATTCTATTATTAATTTTTATTAATTTTAGTATATTTCTTAGGATTTTCTTCATAGATAATCTTATTCTCTGTAAACAGAAAACAATGTCATATCTTTAGCAGGTTTTAGGTAAATACTGGCCTCAGAAAATGAGTGTAGAAGCATTTTTTAATCCTCTAATTCCTAAAAGAGTTTATGTAAGATTGATTTTTAAAAAATATTTGACATTATAAATATCAAATGAGATATGATAAATAAAAATGAGATCATCTGGAAAACTTTAGTTTTCTTAGTGGGAAGGTTTTTGATTATAGATTCAAATCTTTGCTATTTCCATAATTATTCTTATAGGGAGTTTATTTAACAAACTTTTTAAAAATAAACTTCTGATTTGTTAATTCTCTATTTTCATTGATCTCTTTGGCATTTTCTTATTTCTGTTCACTTTGGGATTAATTCAATCTTTTCTAAATTCTTGAACTAGACACTTGATAACAGATTTTTAATCTTTCTCTTTCTTAATTTTGTCGTTTAAAGTTATAAATTTTCTTCTAAGCACTGCTTGATCTGCCTTTTGCATATTTTGATATGTAAAATTACTTATTTTGAAAGGTTTTCTCATTCGTCTTTGACTCTTTTTTGAATCCATGAATTGTTTAAGTATGTTGGTTAATTTTAAAACATTTGGGATTTTTAAAGATATCTTACTCTTACCAATTTCTAATTTAACTTTACTAAGATAAGTTCACATATTCTGTCAGTTTTCAAGCTTTTGAAATTTTTTGAATGTATTATACACTTTGGCATACAGTCTATATTGACAAGCAGTTGATGTACCATTGAAACAAATATATATTATGAGATTATTAAATATAGTAATCTGTAAATGTCAATTAGGTTAAATTGGTGAATAGTATTTTTCAAATCTTCTGCACCCTAACTGATTTTTTGCCTCCTTGATCATCTGATCATCTACCAACTACTAAAAGAGCAATAATAAAACAGTCCAAATTTGACATCTTTTTTTTTCCTCTGATTTTGTCAGTTTTAGCTTATGTATTTTGGAGTTGTGTTATTAGTGCATATGCATTTAGAATTGCTATGTCTTTCTGATAAATTTCCTTTTTACCATTATGCAATGTCTTCCTTTAACTCAACTAATACCATTTGCCTTGAAGACCATTTTGGTACTATAATAGCCTCATCAACTTTCTTATCTTGACTGTTCCACAGAAATCTTCCCAACACTTTTACTTTCAGTACGTTTGCAGATTAAATTAAATTGTATCTTTCTAGTTTATAAAGTGCATTGCATAACTGGATCTTACTTTTAAATGCAGTCAGATAATCTCTGCCTTTTAATTGAATTGTTCAGTCTGTTTACGTTTAATGTACCAATTGATGTTGTTATGTTTAGGATACATCTTGCTATTTTTTTTCCATTTATTCTTTTAATGTTTCTTTACTGTCTTCTTATTTTCTTTGTCGAGAGACAGGGTCTCGCCCTGTTGCCTAGGCTGGAATTCAGTGGTGTAATCGCAGCTCACTGCAGCCTTGACCTCCCAGGCTGAAGCAATCCTTCTACCTCATCCTCCCAAGTAGCTTGGACCACAGGTGTGAACTACCATGCCCAGCTCATTTTTAAAAAATTTTTGTTTTGTAGAAATGAGGTCTCACTATGTCCCAGGCTAATCTTGAACTCCTGGACTCAAGTGATCATCCTGCCTTGGCCTCCCAAAGTGCTGGGATTACAGATATGAGCCAGTACACCTGACCTACTGTCTTTTGTAAAGTTAATTGAAATCTTTTGATTTTCTATTTTATTTCTTTTCTTGGTTTTTAAAATTATTTGCTTTATTATTTTTAGTGGTAGCTCAAGAATACACAATATTGATCTTTCATTTATCAGTGTTTTCCTAGTTTCATTATTGTACCACTTCACAATTCCTCACACTTCCCTCCTTCTGCTCAGATTTATATTTTCTCTCTGTTTTCATAATTAATCTTATTAGAAGTTTATTATTTTTTGACAATCTTTTTAAAGAAGAAACTTTGGATTTGTTAGTTCCCTATTTTCACTGATCTCTGGTCTTTATTATTTTCTTATTTCTGTTCACTCTTTTCACTTCACAAATTTAATTGTCTTATAACACTACAATTCCATGTAACTATCACTCTTGGTACTTTGAACTGTTGTTTCATTTACTTTACTTCTATATAAATTATTAATTTTACCTTACAATTGTATTTTTTTTTACTTTAGATAGGCAGCTTTCTTTGAAGGAAATTATACCATGAAAAAATAGATAATCTTCTACACTTACCTGTTTTCCATTTTTATTGTTATGCATTCCTCCAGGATAGAAATGAGTTGCCATCATTTTATACAAGCTCTGAGTTTTGTTTAATATCATTTCCCTTCAGCCTAAAGTAATTTCTTAGGTCTGCTTTAAATACGTTCTCATAGCTTTTACTTATCTTAAAATGTATATATTTTACACTTGTTTTTGAAGTTTATCTTTTTTTTTTTTTTTTTTTTAGGGGGGGA
>PVKP010032857.1:0-25549 GCA_004027715.1 Plecturocebus donacophilus | reverse complement strand
TTTTTTTTAAATTGAAATCATACTGTCTATCTTTCTCAATCAAAGTGGAATGAAACTAGAAATCAATAGCAGAAGAAAAAAAGATAAAATCACAAATATGTGGAAAGTAAACAGCACACTCCCAAACAACTGGAGGGTTAAAGAAGAAATCACAAGGGAAATTAGAAAAATCTTGAGACAAATGAAAATGAAAACACAACATAATAAAACTTACCAGATATAGTGAATGTAGTGTGAAGAGGGAAAGTTATAGCTGTAAATGCTTACAGTGAAAAATAAAAAAGGTCTCAAATCAGTGCTCTACCTTTCTACCTTATAGAACTAGAAAAACAAGTAAAAATTAAACCCAAGCCTACCAAAAGGAAAAATGTAACAAAGATTAGAATAGAGGAGAAAAATAGAGAAAATCAACAAAACTGAGAGTTTGTTCTTTTAAAAGCTCAAGAAAATTGACAAACTTTTAGCTAGACTGACTTAAAAAAAGAGAAGACAAGTGATTGAAATAAAAAGCTTTGCTGATTTTATGGGAATAAAAAGAATTATGACATTATCATGAACAATTGTACACCAACAAATTAGATAATCTAGATGAAATTGACAAATTCCTGGAAACACAAAACCTACCAAAACTGAATCATAAAGAAATAGAAAATCTGAGACCTTTTTAATGAGTAAGGCAATTGAATTAATAATCAAAAACTTTCTAACAAAGAAAAGCCTTGGAGCAGGTGTCTTCCCTGATGAATTCTACCAAACCTTCAAAGAAAGATTAATGCTCATCCTTCTCAAACTATTCCAAAAAACTGAAAAAGAATGAGCAGTTATTATCTAAGACTGTAAGTCTGCCATTACCTGATATCAAAGCTAGAGAAAGATGCTACCAGAAAAGAAAACTAATATCCCTTATGATTACTGATGCAAAATACTCAACAAAATATCAGCAAGCCAAATTAAAGAGCATATTAAAACAATTACACACCAGGACCAGGTGGAATTTATTACTGGAATTCAAGGATGGCTCAATACACAAAAATAAATCAATGTAATACACTACATTAACAAGTAAAGGAAATGAAAACACACAATCATCTCAATTAATACAGAGAAAGCATTTGACATAATTCAATACCCTTTCATGATTAAAAGAAAAATATACTCAACAAACTAAGACTAGAAGGAAATTACCACAACATAATAAAAGCCGTATATGAACAACCCACAGCTCAAACATCATACTCAATGGTGAAAGCTTTTCCTCTAAGATCAGGAATAGGGGCAAGGATGCCTGTTTTGCCACTTCATTCAACACAGTACTGGAATTCATAGTCAATGTAGTTAGGTAAGAAAAAACAATTAAAGGCCTCGCAATAGAAAAAGGAGTAAAATCATCTCTGTTCACAGATTACATCATTCTGCATGTAGGAAACCCTAAAGGTTCTACACAAACAAATCTGTTAGAGCTGATAAACCAATTTGGGAAAGTTGCAAAATCATAAAAGTGACATGCAAAAATTACTGTATTTTTATACATTAACAATGAAAAATTCAAAAAAGAAATTAAGAAAATATTTCAACTTACAATAGCATCTCCCCCAGCCAACAACAACAACAAAAACACACACACAAAAAAAAACACTTAGGAATGAGTACAACTAAGGAGGTGAAAGACTTGTACACCAAAAACTACAAAATATTGCTGCAAGATATTAAAGAAGACACAAATAAATGGGGAAAAAACTGTGTTCATAAATTGAAAGACTTGATATTATTAGGACATCAATGCTATCCAAAGCATTCTACAGATTAAATGCAATCCCCACTGATATTCCAATGCTTTTTTGTAGAAATAAAAAATCCATTCTAAAATTCATACAGAATCTCAAGAGACTACATGTAGCCAACTCAATCTTGTAAAGAACAAAGTTGAAGGCCATACATTTTTTTTATTTCAGAGCTATCGTAATCAAAATAGTGTGTTACTGGCAGAAAGACAGACATGGAGAATGTTGTTGTTATTGTGAATAATAATAGCAACATTATCACTATAGCCAAAAGTGGAAGCAATTCATTTGTCCATTGATAGATGAATGCAGAAACAAAATATGGTATATACATAAAATGAAATATTATTCAGTCGTGAAAAAGAATGAAATTCTGATACATACTACAACATGGATGAAACTTTAAGACATTATGCTAAGTGAAATAAGCCCCAGTCATAAAACGACAACTTAGAGATAACTTGCTAGAAAAATAAATTAGAATATAAATCTCAAAGCAGCAGAAATCACTTTTGTTTATTTGGAAGAACACAAGATGAACTAGGAAAAGGAAGAAAAAGCCACATAGTAAAAGTAAACATAAAATGAAAAAGATAAATCCTGATATAACAGTAATTATAGTAAATGGCACTCGTATTGGATTACAAAACAAAGCGCTAAGTAGAAGAATAAGACATTCTTACACTTTAAAACAAAAAGATACAGAAAGGTATAAATTAAAAGCACTAAAAACATATGTAAAAGAAACATAAACAGCACTAAAAAAAGCCAGAGTACCAATCTTAATCTTAAATCTATAAAAAGAGTTCAAGCCAAAAATATCTTCTGAAGGCAAAGAGCAGTCTTATATATAGATATTATAACTGGTCAAGAAGGTAAACAAACCCGGAAGTTCAGCAAAGTTGCTGCATACAAGATCAGTTTTAAAAAGTCAGTAACATTTCTCTGTACCAGCAAAGATCATATAGAAAACATAATTAGGGAATAAGCTGCTATACACAGCAGTAAATACAACTACGACATGTCAGAAAACTTCTGAAAGAATGTGAAAGAACCCCACAGAGAAAGTTTTAAAACCCTATTATGAGACGTGAAGTTCTAAATAAATGGAGAAATAGTTTATCTTCCCAGATAAGATCATCTAACATTCTAAAAGTATCCATGCACCCCCTGACAAATAATGCATAAATCTATAGCATGCTAATTGAAATTGTAGCTAGATGTTTGAAGGACTTTGCTTATTTTAAAATGTATAGAAGAATGAAAATCCACAAATAGTTAAATCAACTTTGAAAAAGAAAACTAAAGGGCACGAATTTTCTCTACCAAAACTTAAGATTAAAACAAAGCTATAGCAATTTTTTAAAAACACAAACAACAGTATGGTACTAGTGTAAAAACTCAAATGAAGAAATGGAAGAGAAGAGACCTCAGACGGAAGTCTTAGATACAATAAACATGGCACCACAAATTCTTGGGGAAAGGAAAACCTATTTACTCTATGGTAATGGGAAAATTAGTTTACTGTATTGAGAAAAAACAGATTTTATATCTCATACCATATACATATATAAACATATGCATATATGGGGTGTGTATATATGTGTGTGTGAAAATATATATGTGTTTATGTGTATACATACTAAATATCTAAATATGAATGGCAAAACTATAAAGCTACAGAGGAAAGTATAGGTTAGCTTTATGACCCTGGTACGGGAAAGAACTCTTAAGCAAGATACCAGAAGCAGAAGCAAAAGGTAAGGAGTTGTTAATTTGACTTAATCAGAACTGTTCCGTGAAGGACCTCAGAGCCAAACTGAAACCAATGTGCTAACTAGAATTTAGAGTGTAACAGAAAACGTATGCAAATCAATCAATCATAAAGAGTCCGGAGAACTAATTGAAAAATAGACAAAGAATATGTATAGGCAATTTGCAGAAGTGGAAACCTAAATGGCTAAAGGATATATGAAGAATGTTCATATGTATTAAAAATCAGTTAAGAATAATTTAAACAAATTCAAAAATTACAACTAGATATCCATGAGATTAAAAAAAAAACATATATACTCAGCCAGTCCTTACCTGGGTATATATATTCTAAAGAAGTTTTCACACATAGGAGTCATGTATTTCATAGTCATTGAAGTGCTGTCTGAGGCTTCCAGTGATTAGGGGAAATCTTGGTGTTCATTCCTAGAGGAAGGGGTGAGTAACTTGTGCAGACTGCATCATATTGAGTACTCTTTGACAGCTTGAAGTAACAAACCAAGCGTCAACAGAGCAATATGAATAGATCTTAAAAACACAGCACTTTGGGAGTCCAAAGTGGGTGGATGACCTGAGGTCAGGAGTTTGAGACCAGCCTGGCCAACATGGCAAAACACTGTCTCTTCTAAAAATACAAAATTTAGCCAGGCCTGGTGGCAGGCGCCTATAATCCCAGCTACTTGGGAGGCTGAGGCAGGAGAATCGCTTAAACCCTGGAGGCGAAGATTGTAGTGAACCAAGATTGCACCATTGCACTCCAGCCTGGGGGGGGTGACAAGAGTGAAACCCTGTCTCAAAAACAACAAACAAACAAACAAACAAACAAAGAAACAACCAGCCCTGAGTAAAAACAGCAAGAAGTAGAACAAAGTCTAATTAGATCGTGAACTATATTATTATATTTTGCAAGAGTGTGTATATACGTATGTTAGACATCAAACTCATTAGCTCAGTCGTCTGTGGAAAGAGAGGGGAATGGGATAGGGAATGGTAGCAGGGAATGAGATGAAGAAGAAATAAATATCTAAATTAACTGTTTTACTTCAACTCTTATGATTGGGTGATATGAACTGAGGAATATGATTAGTTCAACTCCCTGACACTGAGGTCAACTGAAAATACTGATAAGATATAATATCTGTACTTGATGAATGTGCAGTGTAACTGAGGGAGATGATAGAAGACTTACTTTATAGTAAAAATATGTGAAGTAATATAAGTCAAATAAATGTAGGTGTAATCAGAGATTAGTGTAATCACATCTAAATATGACTATCCTTCAATGCCAGCTAAAAGCTTATCTCTTCTGCGTTCTTGAAGAGATAAGCTTTTAGCTGGCATTGAAGGATAGTCATATTTAGATGTGTAAGTTAGATAAAATAGTATTCTACACACAGTAAACTGAGAAAAGTCAGAAAATGGAAAAAAATTCATGGCAAGTGTGAAAAAGCAGTGATTAAGTTTTGCTGAAGTATTTGCTGCCTGAGGGAGGTTAGTGAGAGAAAGGGTTCCTGGAAGATTTTAAAGGTGAGTCTAGAGAGTCCAATTATTCCAAGGCAGTAGAGATCCACTGAAGATTTTATAGCAGGAGAGTGACATCCGAAGGACACAGGGGTCATTGCTGATGCTCCCAAAGTGCCTGCTGATCTGAGCTGCCAGAGCCATTTGATTAGTAGCAGTGACTTCAGGGACTCATTTAGAGTTCTCACATCTCCTTGTACTTCCATTTGACTGAAGAATAAAGGACTTAGAAAATTGAGCCCTAAGAAATAGTGAGAATAAGCCTGGGAAAATCCCTGGAGCCTAAAGTTAAGCTCTGCATGTTCTTGGTTTCTTGTTGCTCTCTGGAAACTTCATTACGTTTCTGTTCCTCTTTCCACTCTAACACATCGCAGCCCTTTGATGCCTTTAGATTTGCAAGTTCAACACCTTTTTTGGACTATGGGTGTGAAGACCCAGTTTTGAGCTAGGCTGACACTGGACAAGCTGGAAGACCAGCAGTTGCTGCATCAGGTCAGTGCAGGGAAGCAGGTATTAAAGAGCTGAAGCAGAGCCCTGGGTGCCAGGTCTGGGAAGAAGGCTGGTCTGGCAGTCTCAGAATGGCGTGGTATTTACAGCTGACAGCAAACACTCATGATCATGGAGATCTAACTTGAAGTAGCCAGGTTGTCATGACCTACAGATTTAGTCTCATTGTTCTTTAAACTTAGTTCTAAAATTTAGCAAGCAATAGAATGAAAAAAGTTCTTAGTTATCCTGCCTTCCCTTGTCACTCAGGTGTGAATGTGAATGCAACTGGACTATCTTTTTCTCCTTGCTCAGTTCCTACTTGTAAAGATTCCTTCACCAGGAGTAGCCCTTAAGTCTTTGATGTCAGTTGTTTAATTCTCTGGAAACTGACCTCTGTTTCCCCATATCCTTCTTGCCTAACTTTTGTAGATTTCCTGGAGCTTGCCTATCCCTGCAGCTAAAATTCTGGCTGAGAAAAGGGGACTCAGCCTCACCCCAGTCTCTAGAATCAAACCAGGTATTAATAGGAGGAATTAAGTTGCTGTGACTCGACATTTAAGTACTCTAGCAGCAAAGATGCTTGATGTTGTCCAGCCCTGATCTTGGGCCCCAGTTTTTACAACAGGCTTCTATCTTGCTCCTAATCTGCTTTACACAGCTGCAAAAGCCCTGCCTTGGCAATGTTCCTGGTAACAGGATCCCTCTGGGGAATGGCTCAGCCTTGCTCTTCCACTTTCCCTCCCCCCGTCACCTCTGCTGGCCCTCATACACTGAAGCCTTGCCCTTGAACACTGTCTTCCTGATATTTACATGTTGTGCTCAGTATGGTGACTGGGCCACAATCAGTAAGGACATGAACTAGGTTCATCATTCCTAGGGGTCCATTAAAAGGGTGTCATTCATTGCTGATGTCCTAGAAACTGCAAACTGCCAATTTGAATTTAGGAAACATCTATTATTCCACCTCAATTCTATCTAAAAATGGGGTGAGAAAGAAAGTGGGTTAGTGAACTCCACCCTCAGGAATAAGGGCAGAGTGAAATGTAGTGGTCTGCAAGGTGTATTGCAGACATCTGCCATTTCACATCCTAGGAATATACCTCCATCCTGTTCTTGGAACAGACAAAGTAGTCCCTGTATTCAAGCCAAATTGATATTAGGAGATCCACATATGACCTTACCAGGGACACTATAGTCTGCACTCTCTTTTCTGCCTTTCAGGGAATGCATACCAGACCTAGAATACTGGTGACTATTCAGGAAAGGTATGGAAGAGTGGCCGCAAGGTGGGACCCCAACTGTTTTCTGGAGTTACCACAAGCTGGGACCCAGTTCTGTTGTCGTCCTGTTTAACAACTGCTTTCATGTTTGCTAAAATAAATAAATATCAATGTGTTTAACCAGTAATGATAACTACTTTGCCTTTTGGCAAATCCTAAGGAGATAAAACTAATTCATGTAATTTAGAGGGGAGAGAAGAAGTCACATTTGCCATCTTAAAAAGGACAAGGAACGATCACCTGATAATTATGGAAGGATTCTATAACTTTACTAACGTCTACCAGATTGGCTAGGTCATTATCGTATTTCTTTTCAGAGATCAGGAATAAGATCCTTAATTTTTTAGGTTTGTATTCTTAACTTCAGATGCAGAAGAAAATGCAAACTGAGGGAGATTATGCAGTGGCATGAAACAAAATCTGAAGGGATAGAAAGGATGGCCGAGTTGCTGGAGAGGAAAGAAAGCTGAGTTCCTGGGGCCTGCTTTGAAGATGAAAGGAAGGCACCAGGAGATAAACTGGGCCAGAGATAGGTCTTGCGGGGCTTTGCAGTTAAAAATCCTGCAGATGGTTTTTGGATGGGATCAAATATCAGAAAGGCAGATAAGCCACAAACCCAAATTAGGTTCCAGTTAACTTACTGCTCTCAGATACAATACTCAGTATAATCCCTGACATTTTGTTTCACATGCAAGCTTTTTCCTATCATTCTTTCAGTAAACATTTACTAAATGTCTATTCTGTAGCAGGCATAACTGTAGGTAAATTAGAAATCAATTGATTGAAAACCAGTCCTCTCTAAGCCAAATTAACAAAGCATCAATTTGTCTAAAAACAATTTTCTAAATTTACTCAATTTATCACAAGTATATTTTTAAAGATATTCTTCTTGAATATATTAAATGTAGTATTCATAGGAATATTTTTAGGACTATTCAAGTTGTACAAGTGAGGATGTAGGTGGTCTAGTGTTTTTCAGACTTTTTTTTTTTCCTAGTCTAGTTTTTCAAAATAAGTATTGGTTAAGGGTTTGTCTTTAGATTTGTTGTATTTGCTGTTCCTTTAGTCTGGACTGCTCTTTCCCAGATATTTTCATGTTCACTTTCCAAATTGCCTACCATTTTGTGAGACGTATCACTGGATCCAGCTAAAAGGCGAAGTTTGTAAACACTAAAATGTTTCCCTAAAGCAAATATTGTACATAAATAATCAAATCAGTTACAAATAAAACTTCAGCTTTCATTTTATCTTAAGAAAAATTTAAAGGACCCACTTATCAATGGTAATCAATTTGTAATTAGATTAATTTACAATCACTCTGAAATCCTCAAACATAACTTTTTCAGATATTTATAGCTTGGATTAATTAAAAATTTCACATTTGTTTAGAGACTATTTCTACCTCATGTTACTCATTGCACATTCTAAAATTAGCATACAGATTACCCTCACACTTAGTTGGTACACTAAAGAATTTAGTTATTTTTACAAATTGCATGAATTTCTAAGTTTTTCTAAAATACCTTATTACCCTAGAAGCAGATAACCAGCTGTTTAAAGTTTCAGACCTTAACTGCCTATCAGTACAAAAGAATATATTTAATCAAAAATCTCCAAAGAGATAATCCTAGGGAAAAAAAGACAGCATACTGGCAAGAAAAGAATGATTTTGAGTGTAGTACACCACGTTCTAAAGGAAAAATTTTGGATAACTTACAAGAATGCAGAGAGATTGAATATGAATGGTGTGATTCAGCTGGTAAATATGTGCTACGCATTTACTAGGAAGGCATAAAGTACAGGAGAGAGATCTCACTTAGTGGCACTTACATTTTATAAAATCAGAACGACTTTAGTTTATTGAATAAGGTCAAGTCTTATTTACGTGCAACGATAGAAAAGCCAACATAAGTGGCTATAACTAGGACCAAATATTTAAGATATAACTAAAGGGCTCACCTTCCAGTTTACAAGAAATACACAGGAGATGAACAAGCTATAGGACACTATGAAGAAATGAACGTATTTGGGACATGATACAAAATACCGGTCCTGGATGCTTTAACAATTCAATGCCAAAGAAAATAAGATGCGTTGGGGCATGAGGGTGCTACTGAGAACACTGTTGCGTTAAAAGAGATTCAGAAAGAAAATACAATATATAAACCTGAATTAAAAAAAAAAAACAGCCATTCAACACATTGCTTAAATATATATTTGAGGAACAAATGAGAAAATTTGTACATGAACTGGGTATTAGATAATATTATATAATTGCTAATTTTCTTGGATGTGTTAATAGTATTGTGAATATAGTAGTGGAATGCCCTATTTTTAGGAGGTGACCCTGAAATATTTAGAGGAGAATATCCTGAAGTCTGTTGCTTATTTTGAAACAGGTTCAGCAAACAACATACACACACAAGTGCACACACCCACACCCACACACAGCTTATCTGGCAGAATGTTAACAATTGTTGAATCTAAACTGTAGGTGTCTACGTGATATGAGGGTTCATTGTATTTTTCTTCTGAATTTTCTATACATTAGGAAATGTTCATAATAAAACGTTGGAAAAAATAAAAATTATTAAAGTTTTTGTAGTAAAAGACAGGTCCTTTTAGAATTTTTTAAAAAGGATCTTAAGGAATTATCTTTATTAAAGACACAGAGCTAAACTTAAGCATAAAATAGTGCTCTTTACAAAGAATATCATTAGCCTATTTCTAAATAAAATGCCAGGCAAATAATGGTAATTTTTCTTGAGACATAGGCAATTATTGGCCTTACAATACCAATTACCTGTGTTTCTGACTATCCTGCATCCTCTCAGGGTAAATAATAACTTACAGCACTATACCACTTTAAGCTCATAGAGGTCAGTATATTATAAATTGTTTTCAATGTTATAGGCACCCAGTCTTACACAAATATCAGAAAGGAGGCAGATGAAATTCTGACTTAGTATAAAATCTAACAATCTTTGTAAGCAAAACGGTTGAATAAATATTTTTCCGTTTAGCTAACATAGCACACGAATAGCTGAATTTACCTGAGTAAGTGTGGCGCTCACTGAGACTGCGTCTTGGCATCGTGGGAATATTGTAGCAAGTGCAAAATGCTTCCCAAAGGATGCTGCTTTTTTACAGCCCAGGCTGGAGAACCAACTTAGTAGCAAATTGGTCTACCTGTTAAACAGGAAGGTAAAACATAGAGCAGAGGAAATATCTGTCAGTGTTGGAGACTAGAGCTCCCGGAACTGCAACCCCTTCTCAAGGGCGGAGATGACCCCACTGGGCTTCAAAAGCCACCGAGGGTGACATACAAAGTGCCTCAGGGCGGTTAGGAAGAGAAGACCTGGCATGCTTGGCAGCCTAACAGGGAGAAGTTTAACTTTCTACTTACCTTCAACTGAGTACAGATTTCCACCTTGCATGCAAAAGCCCACTTTTCAGTCAGCTGCATTCAGAGATCAGATGCTGGATAACAGCTTCTTAGAAGGAATGTTCTTATTTTCTTGAAATCTGAAACACAAGAAAAGTGTTATTCTTGGGCACCAAATAAAGACCTGGTGAAAATCCTTATTGCCACAGAAAGTCATCGTCTTCTGACATTGTGAGAGGTAGAACTAGGAGGCAGCAAACACTCTGCAGTCATACATCAACCTTCTGAGCTCTTTGAAAGAAAGTTTCCCATCATAGACTTAGCTAGTTGTTGTGCTCCAGGTGAACACCATCTGGAGGAAACTTCTACACAACAGCTCATTTCTTCTTCTAGAACATGTCAAAAGTAGAAGCTGGTTAGTCATAGCGAGATTCCTGTCACCAGTGAACCTGTCAACTGAGTCATTCGAGGAACGTCTAAAGTGGACTTTTCAGAAGTTGAAAACTTTGCTTCTCTTGATCAGTAGTGCAGGAAGGGGAGAAATAGGCATTCCTTGACTAACGGGCAAACACACCCTTTCCCAGAGACTCAGACCGTTGGAGAAACCCATGAATGAGTAAGTCAGAGAGGAAAAAAAGTAGTGCCACCGTTTATTTTCTCCTTCTTTCCATGAATAATGCCTTTTTGTTTGCAGATCCTCACGACTGCAGCAGCCCAGAGAACAGAGGAAATTAGGCCAATAACTAAAGCAAAACTTGAAGATTTCTTTAAAGTGCCTAATGATGGTTTAAAAATTCTCCACCTTGATCTGCTGGCAGTTGAGACCCAGGTCTTCTACAAAACTGTGAAGCGAAAGCAATTTCTGACGACTCTCCCTGGACCCAACGCTCCCCTCCAAGCTCTGTGTCTTCCGCCCTCCTCACTTCCAGTCATGCCTCCTTGGTGCACCTGCAGGCTCCTGCTTCTCTGATGCTCTGCTGGAACATGCCTCTTTTCTCAAGGGCGTGCTAAATGGCTTGAAACTCCGGCCAGTAAACAGTTTGAGACCCTCCATGTGTATTTCATGGCGTGGCTGCTTATGGACAATTGGAATTTCAGTTTAAAAAATAAAGCATAGTTTTCAAGTGAATTCTATGCTGTGATGTGGCTGCTGATTTCATTTTAAAATTAGAGGTGGGTGAAAGACAAGCTGAGGGAAAGACTATACTGTGCAGCAAAGTACACAAAACTGAAGTGTATATGGCTTGGGGATTTTTAGATACGAATCCACCTGCTCACCCTCCAGAGCAAAATATTGAACCTTTTAAGCATCCCAGAAGATTCTGTCATGCTCTCTCCTAGCCCTAACCTTCCACCTGAAGGTAATCATGAGCCTGACTTCCATCACCAGGGATTCATTTCACCTGTTCTTAAACTTCATGTGGATGGGATAGTACAATATGTACTTTCTTGTGTCTTCTGTACACTCACGTTGCTACATGCAGCTGTGGTTCGTTCATTTTCTTTGCTATACAGTATTCCATTATATGCAAAGGCTTCCATTTCCGTTCTGTTTCTTTGTTGTTACAAAATACGTCATTTCATGGGCATGTGCTCTTTAGAAAAGTAGACTTTATAGAGCAATTAGAGGTTCACAGCAAAATTCCTCAGAAAGTACAGAATTTCTACCAACTCCCTGGCTCCACAAACATACAGCCTCTCCACTATCAACATCCCCCTCCAGAGTATGACATTTGTTACAACCGATAAACCTAAATTGACACAATGTTATCACCCAAATTGACCCCTTTCACTATGAAATGCCCCTCCACAATCCCTAACTCATGCTCTGAATGCTTCTCTTTCTGAAGGTAATATCATTATTCCTGCTTTCTTTCTATGAGTATTGGCATAGTACATTTTCCCTATCCATTGACTTTCAATATGTGTCTTTATAATTAATGTGGGTTTCTTATTTTGGGGTCTTGTTTTTTGACGTACTCTGACAATCTGTCTTCGAGTTGGTATATTTAACCACTGACATTTAAAGTAATTACTGATATAGTTGGATTAATACCTACCATATTTACTACTATTTTCTATCCATTGCCTGTTTTTTGTTTCTGTTTTTGAATTCTGTTTCTTTTCTGCCTTTAGAGGTTTTAATTGACAATTTCAGATTATTCCATTTTTTCTGTTTTCTTAAGATACTTTTTGTTGTTGTTGCAATATACACGTACAAATAACCTAAGATAATTGTCAAATAAAACTATATCCCTTCATAGGTAGCACAAGTACTTTACAACAAAAAATATATTATTCTTCCCTCCTGACCCTTGTATCATTGTTGTCATTCATTTCATTTACCCATAGGCACACACATTCACGTATGTATTCATAAACATATATGTAAGCATGCATAATCAAATGCATTGTTGCTACTATTTTGAAGAAACCGTTTTCTGTTAGATTTACTAAGAATAAGAAAAAGAAATGTTTAAAATTTTCCTTCACTTACTCCTTCTCCAATATTGTTCTTTACACAGATCCCAGTTTCTGACCTGTACCATGGTCTGAAAAACTTCCTTTATTATTTCTTGCTGGGCAAGTCTGCTGGCAACAAATTCCCCCAGTTTTTATTTGTCTGAGAAAGTCTGTATTTCTTCTTCACTTTGGAAGGATAATTTTGCAGAGCGGACAGTTCTGGGTTGCTGGTTATTTTCTGTCAACACATCAGATATTTTACTCGACTCTCTTCTTGCTCGCACAGTTTCTGAGGAGACTACACCATAATTCCTATCCTTGTTCCTCCATAGACAAGGTGTTTTCCTCCTCTGGCTTCTTTCAGAGTTTTTCCTTGTCTTTCCTTCTCTGCAGTTTGCATATGATATGCCTAGGCGGTTTTGGGCAGCAATCCTGCTTGCTGTCCTCTGAGCTTTCTGGATCTCTGCTTTGGTATCTGACATTAATTTAGGGAAATTCTCAGTCACTATTGCCACCACTATTTCTTCCGTTCCTTTCTTTCTTTCTTTTCTTTCTTGTTTCCATCATGCTAATGTTACACACAGTTCTAGATGTTCTGTTTTTTTTTTCTTTTCCCTATGACTTCTCAATTTCCAAAGTTTCCACTGACAAATCCTCAAGCCCAGAGATTCTTTCCTCATCTATCTAGGATGATGGGCTCATGAGTCATGAGGCCATTAAAAGTATTCGTTTCTGTGACCGTGTTTCTGATTTGCAGTAAGTTTTATTCTTTCCTAGAATTCCTATCTTTCTGCTTACGTAACACACCAGTTCTTGCATGTTACTGACTTTTTCCACTGGAGCCCTTAGCGTACTTATCATAGTTGTTTTGAATTTCCAGTCTGATAATTCTAACATTCCTGCCATGCCTGCATTGGTTTGGATGCTTGTTCTGTCTCTTCAAACTGTAATGCTTGCCTTGTAATTTGTTGTTGAAAGCCAGACCCACCAAGGCTCTTGGATTCTCACGTGCATAGACCCTCAGGAGCCCAGCCAGGTCTCTTGAGAGGTCTGAGCGTGCACAGGTCTCATGGTGAGGGCAGTCCGGTCTCCAGCGGGGACTCTGCTCTGCTTAAGTGCATCACAGACACAATTTCAGGTTTTAATTCTGTAGTTTTATTAGACAGAAAATATCAGAGATAGAAATTGAGTACCCTTTGTCATGGCTACAGTTTTTTTCTGAAAGCCAGTCATGATTTGCAGTTCATAAAGAACCGCCCCCCAAGCAAATTTTGATACTGAGTGACAGTTATCACCTCCCGACATGGAGAGCTGGTTATTCGGAAGCCACAGCTGCAAAAAGGCCTTTGGATAATAGAAGCTGTCTTCTACCTTTGTTACCAGAAAAGGGTCCTGATCCAGACCCCAAGGGAGAGTTCTTGGATTCTGTGCAAGAAAGAATTCCAGGCAAATCCATAGAGTAAAGTGAGAGCAAGTTCACTAAGAAAGTAAAGGAATGAAAGAATGGCAGCTCCATAGACAGAGCAGCCCCAAGGGCCATTTCTACAGTTATTCCTTGATAGTATGCTAAACAAGGGGTGGATTATTCCTGCCTCCCCTTTTTTAGACCATATAGGGTGATTCTGAGGTTGCCATGGCATTTATAAACCATCATGGCGCTGGTGGTGTGACCGGATCTTTGGGGTGTCACTTTTCATGGCCAGTGGGGCCTTTGCCTGAGTTCTTGCCCCGTGTCCAGGAAGAAGGAGGTAGGCAGACAAGTGGAAGACGAACAATGTGAGGAGGAGCTTTATTGTGTGTTGCAGCAGCTCAGAGGAAACCCACCGTGGGGCCTCCTCTCTGCTGGCAGTCGTCTAGTGAGTGTTCCGCTCTCAGCAGAGAGGAGGCCCTGGAGAGGGTGGCTCCTCTGCGTAGACAGTCGATGGGATGTCACTGCAGGTCTCCGAAGCTCTCAGCAAGGAGGGTAGCTGCTCTCTGCCAGCAGGTTGTCTTGTCAGCAGGGAGGGTAGCTCCTCTCTGCAACGGGTCATCGGTCGTCTCTCCATCCTCTGCTCAGCTCTGGCCGAGCCACGGGCTTTCATTGCCTTCAGTGGAGGAAGTGTATTCTAATTGGTCCGTGGGTGGCCATGGACGGCCTAGAAGAGGCACCATGAGTGCCCGCTCTGGTCCTCGGTGCTGGCAGCCGGGCCCCCAGCCTACCAGCCCTGACCCGAAGGACGGGCCTTACTGGGGACCACCCGCTTCCACCCAGGAATCTGTCTGCCTCCTGCTGCCATTCATGGCCCTGGGTTTCAGCCTCTGAGATCAGAGCAGGCACTGGGAGAGGGGAGCGGCCAGGCACTGGAAGCAGACACCCCCAAGCCTGCAGGGAAGCGGGTGGGGAGTGCGGTGGAGGAGCATGTGGCAGGCGTGTGTGGGCCTTCCCAGGTCCCCGAGGATGCAGGCTGCAGAGATGCCCTGGTCCTGCACCCAAGGGAGCTCCCGCCTGGCCAACGCAGAAGGGGCGGGATTCCCGCTTCCCGTGGCTCCTGCCTGCCCCGTGGAAGGAGGCCCAGGCGTACAGCTGCAGGCTGGGGGAGCTCCAGCTGCACCCAGGAGGGCAGACCCCGCCATCTCCCTGTCCTCTGCCAAGAGCACAGACAGGCTTGGATCCACAGCTGCAGTGGGGAGGGCACGGCTCCTGCTTGGGCTGTACAGCGAGGGTCCTGGGTCTGCAGCCAGGGTTCGGGTGCCTGCAGTAGCACCCGGGAAGCTCTCGTCCCAACTAAGAAGGAGTGGGGCTCCCACCGGCTCCACGAAATATCCAGCCCCAGCCGCGCCTCCCTGCTGCGGCCCCTGCCGTCAGTGGGAGTCTAACAGTGAAGCCAACCAGAGGTCGCTCTCCTCGCCATCTCAGGTTTGGTGGTTTTGGCCAGCTTCTTTATTGCAACCTGTTTTGTCAGCAAGGTCTTTACGACCTGTGTCTTGTGCTGACCTTCTGCCTCACCCTGTGACCTAGAATGCCTAACCTCCTGGGAATGCAGCCCAGCAGGTCTCAGCCTCATTTTACACAGCTCCTGTTCAAGATGGAGTTCTCTGGTTCAAATGCCTCTGACATCTTTGTGCTGATGAAAATACATATCTTTTCCTAGGGATGATTTTAGTTTTCGGAAGTTAAAAGTCAGCAGTAGAATTGGCTTAATTTGTAATGAAGTCGTTTCCAGGTGCAGTCCTCAGGCCTAGTGCTGGCCACTCCATTTGGCTGAGATCTCGATTCATTGAACGATCTAAAACGTACACATTTCCCATAATTAATCGTGATAAAGATTACAAACATCAAGAACATGCACTGTACATCAAACATAAGTTTAAAGGAATGGAGGGTACTATGAGTTTTGAACTTAAGTTAGCAAAGTCTTTTTCAAAAGTTGGTTCTTGACTTGAAGACTGTTTTCAGCAGTAAATTGCTCAAATTTCTTCTGTATAGTATTTAACTAATCTCTAAATAAAAATTAAAAAATTAGTTTCAAACCCATAATAATTAGTGGATCTTCTATCTTTAATAAAGCTGTAACAAAACCTACAAAAATCAATCACTATGTGTCTTTGAACTACAGAGAATTATTTTTTGGAAGTTGAAATCAAATCTTAAGAGTTGCAGCTGGTCTTTTTCAGCATTTCAATACATTCTAGCACAGGTTACCCAAAGTGAGTTCTAAAACAGAGATTCTCAAAAAAGAGCATGCACCTCGGGATCTTGTCCAAATACGTATTTTAATTCATTAGGTCTGGCGTAGGGCCTGAGATTCTGCCTTTTAACAAGCTCTGAAGAAACGCTGATGATGCCGATCACCATTACAGTTTGAGTAGCAAAGGTCGGTGACCCCGATGTGCCCCTGCTGTATGAAAACACAGCCGGGAATGGCAACAGGAGAAACAACCTCTGTGTCAGATGTCGCTAGTTCAATTTCAAGTGAGTCCTCCTGCCACTTGCTAGCTGTGCCATCTTGAACGAATTCATGCCATGATTCTGGGCTTCAGTTTTCTTATCTATTAAATGTGTGTATTACCTGTCTTACTAGTTCAAAATATAGTGGAGTTTCTTCTAACTTAAAAGTTAGATTCTAAGTAAATGTACAAGGCAGAAATACATGTATATATATGGTATTTGTATATGTACATGCTTGGAAGTACCTTTACATCTTCCATTAAGTATATGATTTCAATAAATCCAGTGCAGGTAGGCAGAGACTTTGCATTACTATCTAGACAATAATTTGTTCCTGGATAGTTGGCATCATGGTTTGTTGGAATATTCTGCAGTTCCGGTGAGGTTCAAATTCCCTTCCATCACCAAGAAGGGGTGGGGAGTACAGTAATTGTCCAAATCCCCTGAGGATTGCCCTCTGATTCTCAAAGACATTGAGCAATTTCAAATTAACTTTCAGATATGTTTGTGTAAACTGTATCCTTTTTCAGAAAGAACAATCTACCACGTTCACTAATAAACAGAAACTTACATTGCAACAGATGTTTCCCTTTTTGAAAAAGGTTCTTGAATTCATTGACAGACCTTTGGCTAAACTGATGAATTAATTTGTTCGGGCCAGATTTCATAAATCCTCTAATAATTCTTCCCTTTAAACATATTGTCTTGATTTTTCAGATCTACAGCATGTGGTTTAAATGTTTTAACCTTTACTGCTTTAATCAATAACATTTATTTCAAGGTTGGATGATGACTGACCATTGAAAGATATAGCTAACTAAGAAATAAAGTCCAATTTGTCAGTTAAGTAAACCTGATTATCTAAATAATAAGTAGAAATCAGTCTGTGTCACTGAATTTTGAAATGTTTGACAGCTTTAATGTAACTCTTTCTCTCCCAGGACAATGTGGAAGATGAATTTCTGGGTATTGCTACAAAGCTCGGCATGCATGTGGACAGCCATGCTTAGATGTAGCTAATTGAGCTTGGCTATACACAAGCCAGCTTTAACTATACCAGTACATTTGTTTATAGTGTGTTAGAATCTTTTAAAAATTAATACATGAAAGCTAAGTACCCAATTTAGCATGGTTCAAATCAGGCTTTAATACAAAATTGAGCTGAGCTTTTAAATTTTATTTTTGTTAACTCACAGCAACAAACTTGAGGTGAACCTTGCTTACCAAAAACAAGTTTAAGCTCAAGTTTGGTTAATAAAAAATTTCAATTAGTATATATAAAGCTTTTTAAGAGTGTCTGTTAGAAAACGTTCTTTCTAGAGTCCAGTGAGCTGAACTTCATCAGTGTTCTTTTGAGGTTAATTCTCATAAGGCCATGAGAGAAACTCAGGGGATCACTTATTAGTTATATCAAGGAAGGATTAAGTTGATTATTTTCCTTTTTGATATGAGTACTGTCAGAGTCTAGGATTCCCATTAGAATATTGAAGTGAGACTGGTCATAATTTCAAGATAAAATGCCTTCTGTGCATTGGGAAAACCATTTGATTATGACCCTCTCAATCTTACACTGGGTAAGTAAAAGATAAAGATTAAAACACATGCAAAGCAGCATCAGAATTATCTGGATGTGAGTTAAAACATAGACTAAGACACAGGTGCCCAAATCATTCAATGGAGAAAGGATAGTCTATTCAACAGATAGTGGTGAGAAAACTAGATGTCCATATGCAAAGTAATGAAGTTAGACTTTTAACCTTATATCATATATAAAAATTACCTCAAGATGAATCAAGAACCTAAATGTAAGAGAATAAACTGTAAAACTCTTAGAAGAGGACATGGAGGAAAGCTTCATGACATTAGACTCGGCAATAATTCCTTGGATATAACCAGAAGCATAAGCAACAGCAACAACAAAAAATAGATAAGTTGGACTTCTTCAAAATTAAAAGCTTTTGTCTATCATCAGTCACTATAAAGACAGTGAAAAAAATAATCCACAGAATGAGGAAAAAATTGCAGATTCTATACCTGATAAAAGATTAATATCCAGAATATATGAAGAACTCCTACAACTCTACAGAAAAAGATAAACAATCCCATTCAAAAATGAAATGGGGTGACTTGGCTGGGCACGATGGCTCATGCGGGCATTCCCAGCACTTTGGGAAGCTGAGGCAGGCAACTCACTTGAGCTCAGGCATTCAAGACCAACCTGGCCGATACAGTGAAACCCCATCTCTACTAAAAATACAAAATGAGCCAGGTGTGGTGGCGTGGGCCTGTCTGTGGCACCAGCTACTCAGGAGGCTGAGTGGTTGCAGTGAGCAGAGATTGCACCAGTGCCCCCCAGCCTGGGAGACAGAGCGAGACTCCATCTCAAAAAAAAAAAAAAAAAGGTAGACTTTAATGGATATTTCTTCAAAGAATGTACAAATGACCAAGAAATGTATGGGAAAAAAGCTCAATATCATTAGGCAAATACAAATCAAAACCACAATGGGATGTCTCTTCACATCCATTAGGATGGCTGCTATCAAAAAAAGGAGAAACCACCAGGTGCGGCGGCTCACGCCTGTAATCCCAGCACTTTGGGAGGCCAAGGCGGGCCTCGAACTCCCATCTGAGGCCAGGCGTTCGAGACCAGCCTACCAGCTGGGCATGGTGGCGAATGCCTGTAATCTCAGCTGCTCGGGAGGCTGAGGCAGGAGAATCACTTGAACTTGAAAGGCAGAGGTTGCCATGAGCGGAGATCATGCCACTGCCCTCCAGCCTGGGCAACAAGAGCAAAACTCCATCTCAAAAAAAAAAAAAAAAAAAAAACAGGAGGAAACAGTAAATGTTGGCAAGGATGTGGAACACCTGCGTTTTGCTGGTAGGAATGTGACTTGGTGGAGCTGCTGTGGAAAACAGATCGGCAGCTCCTCAGGAAGCTAACAGAGCATTATCTGATGATCCAACAGTCCCCATTCTCAGTTTATACTCAAAAGAAGTGAAAGCAGGAACTCAAGGAGATACCTGCACAATGCTTATAGCAGCATTATTCATGATAGCTAAAAGGCTGAAACAACTCCAATGGCCATTAACTGATCAATGGTTAAACAAAATATGGTATATACATACAATGGAATATTATTCAGCCTCGAAAAAGAGATACATACTTCAACCGAGATGAGCCTGAAGAACATTGTACTAAGTGAAATAAACCAGATACAAAAAGACAAATATTTTATGACTCCACTTATGTGAGGTAGCTAGAACAGACAAATTCACAAAGACAGAAAGTAGAATAAAGTTTACCAGGAACTAGGGATGGGGTTGGGAGAATGGGAAGCTATTGCTTAATGGGTATAGAGTTTCTGTTTGGGATGGTTAAAAAAAGTTCTGGAAATGAGTAGCAGTGATCGTTGCACAACATCATGAATATACGTAAAACTACTGAATTGTACACTTACAAGTGGTTCAAAGGGTAAATTTTATATTATGTGTATTTTACCACAATGAACACAGAGAGAGAGAGAGAGAGAGAGAGAGAGAGAGAGA
Source organism: Plecturocebus donacophilus (assembly GCA_004027715.1). NCBI lineage: Eukaryota > Metazoa > Chordata > Mammalia > Primates > Pitheciidae > Plecturocebus > Plecturocebus donacophilus. The sequence goes on along the minus strand of PVKP010032857.1, from coordinate 5,383 downwards.
GAGAGAGAGAGAGAGAGATTGCTGGGTCCTCTCCCTAGAGTTTCTAACTCTCTGGGTCTGGGCTGGAGCAAGATAATTTACATTTTTAACAAGTTTCCAGGTAATGCTTATGCTGCTGGCTTAGAAACCACACTTGAAGAAACCTCTCCTTTAGAAAATGGTTCTTGTCTCCCAAGAGGCGAAGGAATGCAAAAGAGGATTTTAAAGAAAGCTTCCAAATTGTGGCCAACTCTGCTAGAAGGTAGTAGACACCTGCAGCTCAGTGCTGAAGAGGATGCTGTAGTCGTGCCCAGGCTCAATGGGAAAGAGCTCCAGGACGGGGGAGGCTTGCACGCACGGGACAGGGGAAGGAACTGACAACACAGATCCACATATTTATCATCAACAAGTTTGGCTGGTCTTAATCTTGTGCTTATTGTATCCATTTTATAACACAATCCCATTCTTACACTTGACTTTAATTTACATCACAGAGTTAGATGTCTTCGATGCAAGACTTCAGCAAAAGCGAAGCCAATATGGCCCAGTCAGGGTGTGAGGGTTTTCTGGAACTCTGCCCATGGAAGAGAAGATCGGAATGAAGAGAGGAAGGCACAAGGGAGAACGCTGACATGTGGAATAAAGTTGGAGAAAACAGTGGGAAAAGTGTGTGCAAAGATTTCTTGTGAATTCCTAAGTACTCAATTAAAAGCAGACCAAAACTCGAGAACCGGGTTGAAGGCTAAGGACTGTGAGGGGGGAAAGGGTGGACAATGCATTTTCAGGCCCCAGCCCCATCACTGGCTCATCTCCTAGGCATAGCTCTTCTTAGGCAAACTGTGCTGGAGGCCTGGATGACATCTGGAATTCAAGAACTCTTCCTGTTTCAAATACAGCCTAGAAAACACAGGTGGTCCACAGGCTGCATTTTTGCCACCCACAATTTTGGGCCACATTTAGAGGAGCCAGTGAAAGAATCAATCTGCTGAGTCAGAATAAAATTCAACACTTTAAAAACTCTTATCCAAATAGGCATTCGTACATGTTGCCGTGTTAAACACGCAAGCGGTCCCATTAGTAATAAACTCTTCAGACACAAAAGGCATTTATGTCACAAATTCTGTACCTGTTATAAATAGAGGGAAAGGCATCTGGGAATGTGAAGTCAAGAGTCCTATGTTTTGCTGCTAGCACAAGTGCAGACAAAAAACATAGGCGTTCACCTCTCAATTCCGTTCAGTTTAACAATATTTCTCAAGGCTCTGTCTGTGAGGCCCTTGGATGCATGGTCTATGAATAAGACCAAGTCTCTTTCTTGGAAGGGCTTAAAAATCTAACGAAGGGGGAAGATAAATACACAAATCAATAAATTCAAACAGAGTATTGAAGGTGTTATGAGAGTGATACAAGCAAGTTTTTAACCAAGTTAAAAACGACAAAACAAAACAGCAAGTAAGGTGTTAACTCCTCCATATTGAACGGGAATACTCTCAGCATGCCCAATTCCTGTTACAAAAGTAGGCAGTTGATAAATGCTTCTTTGAATGAACTAAATGAGCATTATCTCTTCCCAGACCTAAATAGCTCACCAATGACCTAGTTTACAATTTATGCACTGTTAATTTGCCTAATTAGACCCAATATCTCCTTCTGTACCACAAATCATATGTAGATTAGAGCATTAATAGTCTTCAATCAGTTGACTCAGTAAGAAAAAAAAAAATAGTCATGAAATGCTTTATAGACCTGAACTTCTCAGATCCAGGACATTACAATCTACTAAATAAAGAATAACTTAAGGAGGAATTTAAATAGAAGAGGATATTGAGAGAGCCATAAATTCAGTAAAAAAAGAAGTTAAAAGCTGTACGTGGGGTTCATATGTTAATGGAAACGATTTCTCTCTGAAACTCATGTTTGTTTCTACCAGATGAGCGGGAAGAGATTCCGAAGAGGAAAAGGTGGTTAGAAATAGGAATAACTAACTTGGGTGAGACCCCCATCTCTTTAAAAAAAGGTGTCTGGGTGTGGAGCTGCACACCTGTAGTCCCAGCTACTCAGGAGTCTGAGGCTGTGCTGAGCTATGCTTGTGCCACTGCTCTCCAGCCTGGGTGACAGAATGAGACCTTGTCTTAAAAAAAAGGGAAGAATTGTGTATGAATCAATCGGCCAAGTTTCTCTTAGAATCCTACTTCTCTCATATCATACTTGGCACACTGACCCATTTTTGTGGGAGTTCAAGACAAAATGTTCCTGTTAATTGAAATTCTTTCATTTTGCACAGTGGAGGGTAATCCCTGCAGATTAGGCTACACGTGCTTGGCAATACGGAGTCCATGTTGCAAAGGAAAAGCAAAGGAGTTGAGCTGCTTGGAATTTCTTGGCAGTGGAAAACTTTTCAAAAACAAGCATCTTCAAAGCAGTGTTCTCAAAAGTTACGAGGTTCTAAATATATTTTAGCAACATGTTTTTAAAGGAAAAGTCTAAGACTGATTATTTCTGTTCTACTGAAGAAGACAGTATCTATGTTATGGTTCTTAATCTTTTGTGCAAAGTTAATCTCACATTAAGCAAACATGAGAACAGGGCTAGTGGAACTGGTAGAGCAAATAGTGAACAGAAGGGGAGAAAGCCGTTTGATCAAACCTGGTGATGTAAGGTTGCAACACAGGATTTCATTATCTACTTCAGTTTTTAAAGTAATAACATTATAATTCCTTTCACTCTTCTGTATAAAGTATGTGTATTTAATGCGTGACTATTCGACAAAAAAGTAAAAGCCTCAGTAACTAGCATGCTAATATCACAGTTTACCATATACTTTATCAGGTAACAATAGGCATTCCTTCAGCCACTGACCAGGTGTTCACACCTAAGAACATCACCTAGTTTCACTGAGCTTTCATCTCTGTCTTAGTTTGTGTTCCCCTTACAGCACACCCTGAAATACGGACTTTATTTAGGAGGCACGCTGAGGGGGGTTGTCCTAGCTGGGAAGAGCTGGCACTGCTGTCCTTCCCAGGCTCAGGGATGGCCCACTGAGAGCTTGAAACAGGCCATGGTGGGAGCGTAGACGCCATGGAGACCAGCAGATGCTGTGCACAGGGGCTGTTTCTATTCCACCTGCTGTTTTCCTCTGTATTTTGAGCACTGGTTTACTAGCATGACGCTGGTACGGGAAACTCAGCAGAGGAGTGGAGGAGTAAGACAAAGAAGGGAAAGCCTTCTGTTAGGGGACATTTTTAAGCCTGTTACCCCTAGAAGTAAGCTAGCTATTACATCTGTGAAGAAACTCTGAGAAATTTACAGGACACACTGCAAATTTCACCTGCCTGAGGATAGAGGGAGCTGAGGTATTTATACGCCAACTGCAATCTGTTATTGTAGGGGCTGCTGGGGTGAGGGTTAGAGTCAGGGTTAGGGTTACAGTTGATCCCCCTAGCACCTCTGCCTCCGGTGAGTGGGAGGAGTGGCCTTGCTCGTCCTCAGCAGAGACGCAGCTCCCGTCAGCCGTCACATGCCAGGCCAGCACAGAAGTGGCAGACCCCAGGAGCATGGCTGGGGCACCAATGGCATCTGCTACAGTTTCTTTGCCCTTATATTTTAGAAAGTCAGCCATCTCATATTAACTTAATGGGAATATCCTAATGTAAAAAAATAGATATAATTGTATTCTTTTATAGAAAGTGTTTGGCATTCCTAAGAGAAAGACAAGATGTTTGGTTATCATCATCATCATAAAAATGACAATGATTGGGCCGGGTGCAGTGGCTCACACCTGTAATCCAGCACGTTGGGAGGCTAAGGCGAGTGGATCACGAGGTCAAGAGATCAAGACCAACCTGGCCAACATGGTGAAACCCTGTCTCTACTAAAAAAAATACAAAAATTAATTGGGCGTGGTGGCGGGCGCCTGTAGTCCCAGCTACTCGGGAGGCTGAGGCAGGAGAATTGCTTGAACCCGGGAGGTGAAGGTTGCAGTGAGCCGAGATCACACCACTGCACTCCAGCCTCGCGCTGGCAACAGAGTGAAACTCTATCTCAGAAAAAAAAAAGACAATGATTGGCAGTAACCCATCAATCTAGAAAATAAGAGGAATAAAATTTTAGAAAATCCCTACCAGAAAGCCTAGTTAGTGTTGTTCACGAATAGGATGTCAGCACTGGGGACCAGCCGTTTGTGAGGCCATGGAGCATACATTTTGGGGCATAGGTAAAGACTCCCACTTAAAATGACCTCCTCCTCTGGACCCCTCTAACCCCTCACATTTGCCACTTTGGTTCCTTCACTGAGTGTGGCACATAAAAGGCCCCTGACTGGAAACTATTCAGAGCGTGGAATCGTGGGTGAGGATGACTGACAGAAACAGAGGCCAATGACCTAGCCGGGGCAGATGATGTGCAGCCTTGTAGACTGTATAGAATTTGATTTGGATGTTACTTTCTTAGATGTGACATGATCTGACTTACACCTTAAAAGGATCACTTTGGCTCCTGCAAAGAAAATAGAAAGGGGTCGGGAGTGGAGCTGGGAGACCAGTGGGAGTATTGCAGGAATCCAGGCAAGGGCTATAGGGGTGGAGATAGTGACACAGGAGTGGGTTCAGACCATGCTGTGAGAGTAGCTGGACAGGATTTGCTGAGGGACAGAATACGGGGTGTGAAGGGAGGAGAGGAATCAAAGACGACGCCAAGGGTTTTGGCAAAGACACTGGGTGAAAGTACGAAACTTGCTAAAATGGAAAGACGGATCAGGGAGGATAGGTTAAGGGTGGCAGGAAATGAATTCCGTTTTAAACATGGGAATTAGGCCTGGAATAGAGATGTCTAGTAGGCAGTGGGGATGGCCTGCATTTTCCTCAAGGGTTTTGCATCTCTTCCAGTGTCTCAGAGTCCAGTACTTTAGAATATGCAAGAGATAACTTTGCCTAGAATTTGAAGGACAAGTATTTTTTTTTTTTTTTTTTTTGAGATGGAGCTCACTCTTGTTGCTCAGGCTGGAGTGCAATGGCGCAGTCTCAGCTCACTCGGCCTCCTGGGTTCAAGCGATTCTCCTGCCTCAGCCTCTGGAGTAACTCCTCAGCACCTGGGACGACAGGTGCCTGCCACCATGCCCTGCTAATTTTTGTGTTTTTAGTAGAGACCGAATTTCACCATTTTAGCCAGGCTGGTCTCTAACTCCTGACCTCAGGTGGTCCATCAGCCTCGGCCTCCCAAGGTCCTGGGATTATAGGCGTGAGCCACCACACCCAGCCAGGACAATTATTGTTTTTTGAAACAGAGTCTCTCTGTATGGCCTAGGCTGGAGTGCAGTATCACGATCTCAGATCACTGCAACCTCTGCCTTCTGGGTTCAAGGGATTCTCATGCCTCAGCTTCCCAAGTAGCTGGGATTACAGGCACG
>PVKP010032856.1:0-25534 GCA_004027715.1 Plecturocebus donacophilus | reverse complement strand
GGCCATCTTGGATCTCTCTCCGCCCGGTGATGAAGTTTTTTTGTTTCTTAGTTTTCCTTTGGCGGACGCCTGTTCCCCACAGAGCCGGACCTTCCCAGGTTCGCTGTGCTTGCTGTGAAACTCTCAGTCCTCAGTGCTTCCAATTGCCGTTTTCCTTGTGGGGATGGGACCAGCCGAGCCCAACTGTCCCGTATACTCCACACTGGGAAGTGCCACGCTGGGGCGCCAGCAAAACAGCCACGCCAGCCAAAAGAGTCGCGCTGGCGACCCGTGTGGCTCCTCTGCTGGGAATCTCCTGGTCTGTGGGCAACAAAAATTCATCGGAAAGTGCGGCGTCCACTCGTTCTCTGCGCTTTCACTGGGAGCTACATTCCTGAGCTGTTGCTAATCGGCCATCTTGGATCTCTCTCCCATTGTATCTTAAATACTAGGATGTGAAACTAATTTGATTTACTAAGCAAAAGCATACTATAACAATGCAGTAATTATAAAATTAATAAGAATAATATTTATGTAGCACTTACCAAGTGCAAGTCACTCTGGTCATAGCTCCGTACTTATGATGTAGAAATAGATCTATTTTATATAAAAACTTTTACACAACTATGCATAATATTTTTTCTAAATAGGTAAGCAATCTATAGTGTGTATATTCATAGATTAAATTCTGGAAGGTTACACATCAATTGAAGGTAGTGTGACCACACTGGGATTCTTTTGGGACAGTCTATTGTCCCAAAGTAATTATTAATACTGCTTTCACTCTAAAAAGGTCCCAATTTAGACAACAAATTGTATATGATATGATAGTTATGTGTGATTGTTTTAACTTTCTTAATTATTTACATCAATATTCAACTACATCTGAAGCATATATTTCACAACTTGGGTAAGGAAGAAACAATCATACAGCTATTTCAATGTGGAAGAACCAAAAAGTATGTTTCAGTATGTGCTTTACAGCAGACAGACACAGATTAGATAGTTAATTAAAATGCTAATGAAAATGATCCACATTGTGATGCTTTCTCTCCACTATTTTATAGTCATTTCCTTGTTGAGAAGAGTTTCAGGGAGGTGGAACATGAATTACCATCTTTTTCTCAGTTTTACCAATCTGACCCTGTGATGAACAACTGCAAACTCATTTCTAAAAAGGGTTCTAAACAGGAAACATTTTCAATGGGAGGAGGAAAATAACCAGTTCCTATCAACAGAAAGTAAAATGCTCAAAATCTCTGAAAGTTAAAGAGGATTTGCAAAGAGCAGTTAAATATTTCATTAAGTAATGAATGCTTCAAGCAGAAGGAAGAAACTGGAAGGGTACATGAGACAGAAGTAGTCTTCAACAGGGATTCTTGGTTAGAGGGCGTTGTGAGAGAATCTCCCTATATTGGTGATAACACATGATTTTCTTTAAATGCATGAGTTTGTCATGAAAGAGATTTGTAGAAGATTGGAACAAAAATTGCTTAATGGAATGATGGAAATGTCAGGTCTTGAGGCTCCAAAGTGGTGTAGAACGCTTAAATTAATTAAGATCTAACTGGAGAGTTAACATCGGCCTCTTGATGCAGTGGAGAGGGCTGAGTGGAGAGAGAAATTGTCTTTACTGGTTTCAATAGAAGTCGGCATCAGCGTAACTCAGAGGATTTCTGACATTAAGAAGAAAGTCATGATGAAGTTAAGCCAAGCCCGTAGAGAATACCAGTTATATTTAGCAGGAACTAGCATTGTTGAATTATAAATTATAAAATGTACCAGGACATGCTCAGATCTGAACTGCGAATGTCAGCTTGGGTGAATTGATAATATCCTAAGTAAGACTAGCTAAACCCATTCTATGATTTGCGTAAAGTCTAAGGCTCTCCCTATGAAGTCTGAAAATTCCCAGGGGAATTCTTTTCTCAAGTTAACCTTGATCTGAGTTTCTCCTGTTGTTTACCGTCCTATACATATGCCTTTACTCATGGAGGTCCACATGTAGAATTCTGTCCTTTTGTTTATTATACATATTATACATACAAATGCACATACGTACAACTCATAGAGGGCACTTGTGGGTGTAGGATACTTTACTGAAAGATTGGGAATAAAGAAAGTTTTGTGACCACACAAACAAACCCTTTGCATTTTCTAAGGTTGTAGACATTTCTACAAACCTAGTTTCTACCTCCTAGTTCTTGCCACCTGCTTAGCCCATCTTTCTCTTTTTCTTTCTCTCTGCCTGTCCTCATCTTTCTTCCCAGGCCCCTTTCTTTGCAGACATAAAAAACAAATATTTCTGTATTTTTATATACAGCATTAGCTTTTTCTATTCCCTTAGTGTGGGGCTCTTTTTGTGAATCTAAGCTTTAAAATTACTCTGGTCTAATTAAATTCTCGGACAATGTGTATTATTTCTCCATTACCCATCTAGGTAAAGTGGGTATTTTATTTTACAGTTTAATTGTATTTCTCAATCTCACCACCAATTCACAAGTCTTTTTCATTTCTATGGTGGGCAATTAAATAATTCATAGTCTATTTTATTAAATAGCCTATTATAATAAAGAGTTACTGAAGAGAGAAGAGTGTTTTTATTTTATCTCCAGCAGTTATTCAAGTTTGAAATAAATCTAAGCTTTTTGATTATATTTAAGAATTCAAAGCAATATTGTTCATCTAGGAGTATTGAGACACACTTTAGGCACTGGAGAAAGTTTGGGTAGATAACTAAGGCATGTTGAATTCCAGAATACTGACTAGGTTTTTTACAATATCATGCTTGTCTTTTATTTACATGTTAGTTGGATTTATAAAAAGTGGAAATAAGTTAAAAAATTCAAGTCAATATACATATTTTCATGAGAAGTAAAACATATTAGCAGAATCAATGCTATAAACAGTTGAAAATGTCAAAGTTGTATTTTGTTTTTGCCACATTTACTTATTGGTACAATAAACAGATTTGGAAACAATGAATGCATACAAATCTGTATTGCGAGAACAAAAGTCAGAAACAGTGATCAAATGAACCACAGAATAAAACTCAGTATTACTTCTTTCATCCTCTGTCATCTCTGTCATAGATATCTTGCATAGGGCCCTCTTATGCAGTGGTTCTAGCCTTAGCATACATCGTTTGGTCTTGGCAGCACTGTCAAGTATCTCTCTGACTGTGCCTTTTTTCCCTGTCAAAAGTGATCTTTTCACTACTTTTCCAGTGGTTCTTCATCTGAATGCTTTCTTATGACATTAACTGAAGTTTCTCTAGATGAGAATGTATTTGAGTAAAACAGCCGCAACTATAAATCTGCAAAATAAAACAAGAACTCAGCACATAGCCTCAGAAGATGTGAGCAATACAGAGGAACTGGGAGGCAATGTTTCCACAGTGGTCTCATGTCCTTATCCAGAATGGTGTTATCCGGGTCTCCTTCATCAACAGTGGAACCCTGCAACTGGTACATGACTTTGGTGTGCGTTTTTATCTGACATCAGGGTGCATGTATTTTAACTTAAGTTGTCATTTTTTAAAAAACAAATAATTTCATGTGCATTAATTTTTTTACAAATTGAAAGGTGGTTATAGTTCATTTAATTCTTCCCACTGGTCTCGGAGGTAGGACTACTATGTTTGAAACAAATTATTATTTGGCTTCTCTTCAATAGTTTCATTTCTGACTTTGCCTGCTTTCATCTTTCTCCAACTTTTGTCACAAGTAGATAGTGTCTCTAATTAAGCAGGCGAAGGCAGAAGCTTATGCTGTATACGTATATCCATGTAATATCATGCTGATGTGTCTTACAAACTTCCTGTTTTGCTAACTCACTCACAACTGGCAGACCATTAGTTTCCATGTGTGATGAATACAGAAGTCTGATTTTCGCATGTGGTACATTTTTCCTTCTTTTATCTGTTTGTCAGTCTTTTAGTTCACTCGTTTGGGCAACGACAGAGTGCGATGCATCATATATTCACATGATCTAGGTTCATGTGGTGTTGCAAGTTGGTTTCTCAGGAGCAGACTCTGAGATGCACCTTAATGAGCAGGATGCTTATTAGGGAGAGCCCTGGAAATTTAACAGTGAGGACGGAAAGGGAGCAGGATTGGGCAGAGGCAGCTGTGTTGCTATCCTACTGAAGGGCTCATCTGGTCCCATCAGAGGGTGTTCTGGAGACTTCGATGGCTATTCAAAGCTATCCTGAGTTGAAGCAAGAGAGCCAGGACTTTTTCCACTCATATAGATTGGTCTTTGTATATTCACTTTTCCTAGAAGGAAGCTGACCTTGCACCAGACCATTTTCTTCAGCTGAAACAATCTTCAAAGATGGATGGGAGCTGAGGTTCATCTTCTGGTGGCACTCTCAACAGCTGTAGGAAAAATTTCCTCATTCCCGCAGATCTGTGTGGTCCATCACAGCACCTACCCACACACTTTAAATGTCATTCAGTTTACCAGGTTTCTCTGGATCAACAGAATATTAACTTAAAAAAAAGATTTGTTCCAAACAATATCTTACATAAAATTTACAAATATACATATAAAAGATAAAACCATCTTATTTATCAGAGTACCAAATATATGACTCCACAGATATCTCCACAGATACTCACATATTTAGGGCTTCTTGGAACACATTTGAAAACCTACTAGATGGAAAGTTGTAAAAATTCGCTGATCATCAGAATCAACTGAGGAGCAATAAGAACAAACAAGATCACATACACACATAATCTTGGGCTCCATACCAGGAAATGCTACTTCAAAAGGTCTGAGTTTGAGCATGAGGATATAAATATAAACATCCATACATATCCATATGCACATACACAAATGCACAGACACACACATATGTGCGTGCGTATCATGTGATTCTAGATTTGTGTTGTTGGATAATAGCTTTTAAAAGCCAGTTTGTTTTAAATTAAAAGAAAAGGACAAATATGAATTCCTATTCATTACATAAAAAAAAAATTAAAAAGATCATGCTATGCAGATTGGGAGACAGTCAGGGTTAGGAACCCTGATATGTCGGAATTCTCTTCTGTTCTTAATCTTCTGCTTCTTTTATTAGTTACATGTCATTAATTTTATGGATTTGAGTTAGTACTCAAGATAACTTGGTGACTTTTTTTCTTGGAGCTGACTTTATTGGCTCATATGGTTAGGTGATGGGGGAAAAAGTTCTGTGATGAACTTTGACTACCATCTTCACATTCACTTCCTTGATATGTGCATCTTCAAATATAATTGACAATGCCACAGTTCTCTTCAAAATGACACTATCCACCAGAAGTTTATGAACAATTCTGCTACTGTATGTAGTAATTAGCACTTGGGATTATTTATTTATTAAATATTTATTGATTAAATGCTGCATGATAAGCACTATTCTGGGTATTTGTTATATTTCAGTAAACAAAACAAGACATTCTAGCAGGCTGACAATAAACAATAGACATAATAAGTACATTTTGTTGAATGTTAGAATATGATAGGTGCTATAGCAAAATGAAAAAGGAGAGCAGAATCAAGAGGGATCAGAAATGTTATAGAAGGAGGAATAGAAGTTCTCATTTTAGATATAGGAGAACAATAGACATTGTGGGCTATGAAAGAATGGCAGGGGGAGGAGTGGGTTAAGAGAACTACCCATCAGCTACTATGCTCACTACCTGGGAAATGGGATCTTTAAACATGGAACCATGCAATAATTCCATGTAAAACAATCTGCACATGTACACCCTGTATCTAAAATAAAAACTGAAATTAAAATTTTAAAAAATGCCATAAAGAAGAAATTTAAGTGAACGAAAGAGTAAGTAAATAAATGTGGTTCAGCTAAGTTGTATTTAGAAGGTGACATTTGAACAGATCTGAAAAGGAATGACAGATTTCTGCCAGATAGCCACAACCCAGACTTCTGGTTATTGGGGAGAAATCTGTTCTTACTAGAGCTGGATTTCTCAGTGGTGACACTTGACATTTGGGGCTGAATCATTCTCTATTCGAAGGGGTAGGATGGGGAGCTGCCCTATGCTTTGTAGAACATTCAGCAGCATTACTGACCCACTTGACACCAATAATATCTTTCCCTTCCAGTTTTTACTCCCAAAAATGACTCTAAACGTTGCTACAGGGGGCCAAAAGCATTCCAATTGAGAACCACTGATATAAGTTACATCAATAATTTTGTGCTTTTTTTCATTTGCATCCTGTCTCAGCACTACCTATTACATAGTTCAACTTCCTGCTGAATTGTAAATTGTTACCTTTGTCAAACATAAAGTCCTCATATTTGGTCAGAGTTGTTCTCTCTATTACATTTCAAAGATCAATTTCTCTGTCTCTGAATAAATATTCTCCTAGTTACTATAACTTTATAAGTCCAACAGGGAAAATTCCTCCTCCTCATTCTTTGAAATTAACCATTCTTGGCTATGCACTTGTCCATATGTGTTTTCAAACTAGCTTGTCACAGTCTATAAAAAACTGTGATGGGATTATGATAGAAATTCATTAAATTTATAGATTAATTTACAGGGAATTGACATCTTTATGAAATTGATTCTTCCCATCCATAACCAAAAGTATCTCTCTTCATTTACTTATGGGATTTTTATGCCTTCATTAAAGATATTATTCATTTTCTCCATATAGACCTTGGACCTTTTTTGATAGATTTATTTCTGGCTATATGATAGGTTCTGTTGCTAATGTGAATGATGTTTTAAAAACAATTATGTTTTCTTAGCAGCTGTATCTAGTGCATAGGGATGTAACTAATTTTTGTATCTTCAATGCAACTGCTTTGCTTATTATTTCTAGCATTTTTCCTGTAGATTGTATTTAATAGTCAAGGAAGACAATTATATCATCAGTGGAATATAAATTATTTTTTTCCCCAATACTTTTACTTCTAATTGCTTTTGATTGTCTTGTTGCTTTAGTTGGCAGTAATAGTAGAGATTTGCATTCTGTTCCTGATCTTAAAGTGATTTATTCTATTATTTCACCTTAAATTCAATAATTACTATAGCCTTTTAATAGGCAACCATTATCAGGTTAAGGATGATTCCTTCCATATTTAGTTTGCTATGAATTTAATCTCTCCTAGGTTTTTTATTTAATATATTTTTGCATTTATTGAAATGATCTCATAATTTTTCTCCTTTAATCAATACATGGGGATAAATTACATTAACAAATTTTTCTAAAGTTAACCTTTCTGATATTACTTGAACAAACACTACTTGTTAATACAAGGAAGTGTATTACAACTCCACTCTGCAAGTAAGGAGCCATCTTCTCCACTTCTGCAGGCCTCCTTCCTAGAAGAAGCTGCCTATAGGGGAAAATTCAGGTTTATAGGAACCTAATCTTATTCAGTTTGGAGTCTGTCTATAAAAATAAACTCATAGAATTATGAATACAAACTATATAAAATTGAATATATATTTAAAATGGAAAAGAAACCATAATTACAAACTTTTATAAAACTGACAAATATCACAAATACTGCAAAATCTAGAAAAATATCTTTTTTATTCATGAACTCCTTGATCATATGCCATCATAATACTTTTATTTTTGACAACTTTTGACCACATACTCTTTAATAAATCATCTCTTTGTGGGACAACAATTTAAAAATATTTTCTATATAGAGTCTGGATAAATTATTCAGTCCTTTCTTTAGTGTAAGTAACCAAAAGTAGTTTTTAAAAAATTACTCATATTGGGTATTCATAACACTTGAAAATTCTCAGACATGTATTGTCTCTGTTTCACATTTCTTCTGCAGGTCTGCCCCACCAGAATTCTGATAAATTTTATTGTGCATGATTTCCATAAAGGAGCTTGGTACATTTATAAGTATATAATGTACATTATCTCATATATTGATGATAAGAAAACTTCTGTTTTGAAGAGGCATCATTAAGAAACAAATTCTCTACTTATAATTTTACACATGTGCTATTTGGAAGAAATTTCCAGAGACTAACTTATGGCTCCATAAAATTCAAAGCTTATTTCTCTTCAGTTTTTCACATATTGCCATTAGTGAGATTTGAGGCATACCTACAGACTATGATACCACTTTGGGCCTTGTTTTTCAACATGGCATAGTGTATTAGTGTATTCTCACACTGCTATGAAGAAATACCTGAGACTGGTTAATTTATAAATGAAAAAGGTTTAATTCGCTCACTGTTCCACAGGTTATACAGGAACATGATGCTGGCATCTGCTTGGCTTCTGGGGAGGCCTCAGGAAATGCATAATCAAAAAGGAAGGTGAAGAGGGAGCACACACATTGCATAGCTGGAGTAGCAGTGAGAGAGGGCAGGGGAGATACTGTGCACTTAAACAACCAGCTCTCACAAGAACTCACTCACTATCATGAGAACAGCACCAAGAGGGAAATCCATCCCCATGATCCAATCACCTCCCACGGGTCCCATCTCCAACATAGGGGATTACAATTTGATAAGAGATTTGGTTGGGGACACACAGAGCCAAACCATATCACATAGTAAATCTTCACAGTTGGCAGGAAGATATTTGTGGAAGCCATTTCTACACTGAGATGTTTGGCAGTAATGTAACTATACACAGAAGTGACTCTGGAACTCATAACTATATTTCACTAAAGACAAAACATGTGTATCTCCCAACTCCTCTTCCCCTTAAGAGGATTTCAGAAATGGCCTTGACTATATCACTATCAAATGGGAGTAGGGTAAGTGTGAAGGAATACCAGTTGGGGTAGAGAAAACCTGATCTTAAAGATTGCAGCAAATATATCTTACTTAACCAATTTTACAAAAACGTATGACCAGATGCCATTGCTATGGCCCCTCTTGGGGCTTTAGGAAGAACCTGTGCAAGGTAGGGGCCATGAAACTTGCATTTTATTAGCTTTATGGTTCACACATGCCTGGTCACATTTATGCAATTAGAAGCAAAGTAAAATGAAACTGAATATATAACATATGGCATTAGTAAGCTTGTGTGACATATTTCACAACGTGTTCCCCTTGCAGCCTTGCAAAGTGAGGACACACACTCAACTTTTCACAGAACATTTACCTCCAGACTGCTAATTAAAATAAGATGCCCATAAATCATGTATCTGATAGAGAGCTTTTGCATGAGACAAAGGCAAGGAAAATTAACTTTAAGAAAATGTCTGATAATTAAACTTTAATTTTCCTTCCCATCTCAAAAATTTGCTTGCTTTTCCTAGAGATTGAAGTCAGTTTTTTCTCCACATTTACATAGCTCCCACTAATATTTGATACTAATGAAATGCATACTACTAAATATTCTTGTATGTGATGATTCTCCACTTACTCATAGAGGGATGATTAATGACATTTTCTATGTGCTTTGATCTCTAAACAACTAATTTACTTTTGTTTTTATATGGAGATCTTTGGAAATACTGAGTAGATGTTCTTGAACTTATGCTCTGTCGGAAAAGAGTTCCACATGAAAAAATCAATACATTAGCTTCATGCTCTTCTCTCCAGAAAATATTCAGATTTCTGAGAATTATTAAGAAACTCAATTAAGGAAACACTCTAAGAAACTATGGAACAGATAATTTTTTTCTTTTCTCAAACTTTCCTTTCTATGCACTTTCCCTCCTTCCTTTTGTGTTCATTCTGTTAAGATACCCATAGTATTTATATTCTTTCTAGTTCATCTTAATCTGATTTTAGGGAAGCTTCTGATAGACTCCTGTGCATTAGTATCAATTTCTAACGAATTCATTACTGATGGTTTGTTTTTCACTGACATTTCTGCTGGATCTGTGAAGCTCAAAACACACAACAAAATAAACTAAGAATAATTATCTGAAAAAGTGCTAAGAACAAGGAAATAAATACTGGTTCCAAATATAACCATAAAGCATTTGAAATTAAATAGCTCTGATTTATTAAAGGAAAGATAAACAGTGAAGAGACATCTTTGAAGATGAGTAGATAGTAGGAAAAATAAAAACTTAAGAAGATGTTGAGGTAATCATAGCTTTTCAAGAGTCAGAAAAAATTTAACGTGAAAACAGGTGAATCCACTCCAATTCCCAAATTTTCAGAATGGGTAGGGTAAATAAACCTTCTCAAATGAACTTTGAAATAAGGAAATTATAGCAATACCTAAGAAGGGGAATTAGCTTTGCTCATTTTGAACCAAGAGACTATAAATTCTAGTGAATGAGAGGGCAGCAGCCCTCTGTCCTAAGCATAAGGTTCTATAAGATACAAAACATTTTACTAGGCACTTCAGCCTTTTGTCTTGGGGATAAAAATGGCTGTACCTTGGCTGGGGGAAGAGAGCACACTGAAATGGGAATATTCTTGGTACTACGGGCCTCACATGTGCCTGAGCATCAGCGTCACCTATGAAGCTTGTTAAAATCCAAATGCCAGATGCACAATGTACTGGGAGCTACTGGCCTATTAAATGTAGACCAGAAGCAAGAGGCTGCTCTTAAGGAATATTTTTAATTAAGTTATGGTAATTGATAAATCATACTTCCTCACTAAATATAATCTAGCCAAGTCATCCAGATAATCATAGAGCAGACCCCTGGATCATTGCTAAAGAGTTTTCAACTCTTCTTTTTCTTTGTAAAGACTGTTTCCCTTTTTTGCACCTGACATTTTAAAACCCCCTTCCTCATGGTGGCAGACTCAACTAAACTACTACATGTATGTGATAGATGCAAGAGGCAGATAAGGGGTAGAGTTGCAGGAGAATCTCCAACTGGCCTGCACACTGAATAGACGGGGTGGAGCCACTGGAAGTTCCCACCATTTGCAAAGGGGAGGAGCCTGGCCTCTTCAGTTCCTGTGTGGTGACCTGGTATTCAATCTGTGAGATGGGAGCTGGCCAGTAGGACTCCCACTCGCTTTGCTGAGAGCTTTCTTCTTCTTCTCCTTCTCCTTATTCTTCTTTTCACCCAATAAATTCCTCTCCCCTCACCCTTCAATGTGTCTGCGTGCCTAACTTTTCCTTGTTGTGACACAATAACCTGGATCTAGCTGAACTAAGGAGGAGAAATTCTGCAACATATGTGTGTGCATAGGGACTAAAACTATGGGCCTTAAACTTGCAACAGAGCCTGAATACTGATTCTGATACTTACCACTCCTGTGACTTGGGCATACCACTTAATCTCTGAGCTTCTCTTCTCCATCTTTTAAATGAAGAGGATATTATTTAATTTATAGGAATTTTTAAGAATTTAATGTAATGATTGTACTAGAAAGTTATTTACAAGGTACTAGGCACATTTTAAATTACAAATCGCAACTGCTTCCTGTTGACATTTAGAATAATCACCAATCTCTTTAGTGAACTATTTACAGATCATGTTGTCAGGTATATTAATCTTCTGAAACTTCATTAGAACAACCTGACTTTATTGACCAACATTACATTATTTTCTGAGCTGTATTCACTTGTCACACCTATGAGATCCAAAATACAATGTGTATTTAGGCTTTTGTAGCATACTGGTCACATATATCTTTCCAGTTTTCCTTTCTAGAGGAAATACCCTACTCTAATGTCATAACAATCCTCTTCAGTTTCCATCACCTTGTTGACCAGTTAAGAGCATTTCAACACAAGGAATATCACAATAATTTCAGGTATAGGGATGCTATACAAGCAAAACCTAGTGTTTTTTCCTGTACTTTTGTAGGAGTTTGTTGAGAAAGACGTTCCTTGATATTCTCTAGAATCACAGGCTGCAAAGGGACATGCAAGCCCAAAATTGTTCATTGTCTTTCCCATCACATGGAAACAGCCTCTGTGAAAATGAAGGCAATATAAATGGAAGTACAGGAAACAAGAAAGAAGCCAGTGGTGCCTGCAATGTAAGTGCCTGGTTTCAGTCATGCCTGAAGTGAATCGTGAACATTGTATACCCTCATAGATATTCTAGTTTTATAAGCCAGTATGCGTTTTTTCCAAGCTAGTTTGTACTGGATATCTACTTTCATTCAGAAGCGTTCTGTCCAGTAAACATATCATGGTTTCTTTTGCTTGGAATGCCCATATGTTTCTGTGCATCTAGGAGGTGCTATTTTATTTTCTGAATTCCTCAGTAAAGTCTTCCTGAACCATTTCCTTTTTTGCATCCCAGCTAAATTACTGACTCCACCCTTTGTTCATGCCCCTGTCCAATGCCACTTACGTTATTTGTCTTAAGTATGTGATTTCCTCACAGACTGTTAACTCACCCGGGACCTATCCTGTGTCGTATTCAACTTTATAATTTCAGAATCTTGCACACTGTGTCTTATTCAACTGTATAATTCCAGAATCTTTCAGAGTACCTAATGCCTAGTAGGAGATTAATGATATCTATTGTACAATTTAACTAAAGGAAACATAAGAAGTCACTTGCAGTTTTCAAATATAGAGTCACAATTTTATCTCCTCCTTGGCACACCTTAGACACAAGGACTATCTGATCACAGCATTCATTCATTGAATCTGAATACTGGAATCTGAGAGACAGCAGACCACATCTTCCATGATGGGGAATGTTAAGTTAATACAGTTCAAGCACTTTGCTTTCTGATCATTTGGAAACTTGGAAAATCTAAAAGAATAGATTCTTTACATAGTCCATTGGATTCATTCTCTTTCAGTATCAGCTGTCTTAAATAATCCTGTAGCAGACACTAGCTTCCCATCAATTTATGATTAAATTCTCTAGCAAGTGCCTGTAGTGCAGATGGTCTCTCAAGCAGGTTTCCCTGCTGGGAAGAAAGTACACTGATTGGCTACTGTGGATAGCTGGAATCCTGGCAGTCAAGATTTCTTCTTGTAACTTATTAAAGTAGCTTTCTAATACCAATCAATCCTGTGTGAGTTGGATTGGTGTGAGCCCGGTTTCCTGGGGCTAAATTACTACAAGTAAGCTGTTCAGGCTGTGTACCTGGGAGATCAGTGTATGGACTCATGCCCACAGGAGACCTGCCCTGTGATAGCTGTCAGTGTTCCATTGCAGCTCCACTTCTTTAAGCCCAGGTCTGTCCTGCTGAAGGTGCACACTGAGAATATCAATATTTCATCAGGACATGCATGCCATTTTCCTTTAAATATGGCATTTGCTAAATCCTCAGATACAGTTTTGATTGTGTCTTATAGTCACTTTTGCTTTGGAGTCTCATCTCTGAAATTCAAATATAAGGAAATAAAGAAATAGAATTTGATTTTTAAATGCATTTAATTTATATCAATTTTAAGAATAACCATCATTAAAGATTGGAGAAACAGTAGCCTGTATAGTGACCAGTGGACATGGAAATCTTTTAAATTCCAAAGACTTTCCCTACCTTTCTTAGCTGGATTCTAGGGTTCAGATATTGTATCATGTACAAAGACATTCCTCAGAAAATGTTTCAATATCCCACCTAACACTGTGTATCAAAGGCTTTGAGAGAAGGGGTGCCATTCTTCAGTCTCAGAATTTCTCTGAGATAAAACAATGCAAATCCTTTGGTGTAATTAGTGAGCAATTGCTCCCTATGGGTATGGACCATAGTTTGTTTAGAAAACACTGGATTAAGTTCCTTCGGAGGGACTTTGAGGATACTATGAACTCAAATGGGAATTTACAGGAAAGGGGAAGATTTACTTCCCCAAAGAGAGGCAAAATGGGAAACAGACATTTATTGAACACCTGCTATGAGGTTGGTGTACCAGATATGCTTTGTTAGCAAAATTCACTTAAAACTATGAGATAAACAGATATGCTTCATTAGCAAAATTCACTTAAAAGTATGAGATGCCAGCAACTACAGCAAATAAGGATTCAAAAGTTTGGGCTCAAATTACAATTCTGTCCTCTACTAACTGAATAACCCTGGCAAGTTATATAACCATTCTGAACCTCAATTTCTTCTTTTGTAAAACAGTACTAATGAGAGAGGAAGGCAGCAGAGAAACTTTAGGTAGGCAGGGGTGGTACCCTGGTGTAAATCCTGCCTTCAAGCCAAAAGTAGCCTGAAACCCACAGCCCAAAGGGGGAGAGTGACCTACCCTTCCTGTCCCCTTTCCAGCTCCCTTCTCCTCTGAGAGTCACTTTCATTAGTAAAATTCTCCATATTCACCATCCTTCAATTTGTCTGCATGACCTCATTCTTCTTGGGCCAGACAAGAACTTCTATTCCTGTTTGTCTACTCTCTACAGATAGGTTCTTTCTGAATAATGTCTTTTTACCAATCAAATGTTGCCCTTTCCAAAACTACCTATGGCCTGGCCCGCCTCCCATCCTCTGCCTATAAAGACCCCAGACTCAGCTGGCAGAGAGAAGAAGTGGCTGGACATAAGGGAGAGGCAACTTGACTTTGGAGAAGTAACTGGATGTTGCGGGGGACATCGGGGAGAGGCGACTTGACTTCAGAGACAACAGCTAGATGTCAGAGAGAGGAAACTTGACTTCAGTGGAGAGAGGCAGAAAGGTGACTTGACCTAAGAGGAGAGCAACCTGCCCTTCCTGTCCCCTTTCCAGTTCCCTTCTCCACTAAGAGTTGCTTTCATCACTCAATAAAATTCTCCACATTCACCATCCTTAAATTTTTCTGCATGACCTCATTCTTCTTGGGCAGCAGACAAGAATTCAGGACTCACCAAATAGGGGTACCCAAAAAGGTTATCACACTGCCCCTTTGCCCTCACTAGTACCCCACGTGATGAGGCAAAGGGCCCACTGAGCTGATAACACACTATTGTCCACAGATGGTGGAGCTAAGAGAGCTTTGTAATATGCATGGCCTGCATAGAGTTTGCTCCTGCCAGTGCCAAAGCGGCCAGCCAGTTCCCACACTCACTTGCCTGTGTTCTCCCTCCTGCAAGTAAATGCACAAGTAAATGGAGTTTGCTCCTGCCAGTGCCAAAGCAGCCAGCTGGTTCCCACACTTGTTTGCTCACATGCTCCCTCCCAAGAGGGTTTGAGCATGGTGGGCTGAGTAACGGCACCACTGTCATCAGTCCTGTGATGGGGTCAAGAAAATATTCTGCATCACTACTAATAGTCCACATATTAATAGTTTTTAAAAGTAAAAATTAAATGAGATGTCACCTTCAAAACCTGTTAGTGTATAATGGTTTTTACTGTAGATTCATCTTTATTCATTATTTAATCAAATCATATTTTAATTAAATCACATTTGGAAATAGAGTATGCAACAAGTTGGCCATTTATGAATGCAGGTTGACCCTTATAACTCTATTTTTTTGGTTTTGGAGGTATAGATGATGGGAAGAGGAGAAAGACGTATGCATTTAAGAGGTAGAAAAGTAGGGTTAAGATTTTTGCAGAGCCTTGCAAAGCTGGATGATGATAGCGGACCACTATTCTTTAAGTATTAGATTATGATTCAGCTGCTCAGTTTCTCATTATGTTTTTAGAGTCTATTTTAGAGTCTTTGCCATTTTTAGGCTTGCTTACCACATGTCTCGATTTTTCTGATGTCAGAAATGGCTTTGAAAAGTTATACAATACTGCAGCAACCTTGGTCATTCATCAGCTCTCAAGCATCAAAAGTGCTGCTGCTATTGTTCAGCAACATTGAAGGAAGGGAATTTGCCCTCAGGACTCACTTTTGATTGCTATTAGAATTTTAGTCTTAGCTATTGCCCTCATAAGAAACATCCGTACCACCTGAGCTGCCCTGCAGTTTTTCATTGCAGTGCGCAAGCTGTTCACTGAGATTCAGTGAGGGTTTAAGCAATGTCATCCATCCCAGCCTTATTTGACTTGAGAATGAAACCCAGTGTCTGAAATCTCTGTCTCTTGCCATCCTAAAACTGTGCCCATCAATCTTTCTTCTCATCAGTTCTAGGAGAGATGACAGAAACAGACATTTTCCTCCTCGCTTTCCAGTTAAGGAAACCGAACTTGCTTTTAAGCATGTCACCTACACTGCATTACACAGCTACAACAGAGCGTTAGCTGCTCCATGACGAATGGTGGTGCCACTCTTAACCTTGTTGTGGAAGGCCAGTTTTTCATTTTAACACAGTCCTTAGGAAATGAAAAAAACCCTGAAACATCAACCACTCAAATATTGTTTCTTAGAGCCCACTTTACTCGTTTTACACTAGAGAATCTCAGAATTCTGTAAAAAGTCAAGTGTGTTTGATATTTTGGCTTCAGATCCAAACTACAGCTATATCCATAGTAGAAAAGAGCTATTATCCGGTTTTTGAACTTTCAATAAATATTTTCTTTCCAAGTATATTCATTTGTTTCATATAAGCTTCAAAGCTTTTAGAATAAATGTTTCTCATGAAATTATAACTGATGGTTGGTTCTATGGTGTCTTTTGAATGTACCACATTTTATATTCCCACCACAGCCAGAACATTTTAGCATCACTAGCCAGGTAGTCAATATCGTTAGGGTACTCCAGTATTAAGAATTAAGGTAGGTATTCTCTCTCAAGGAAACTGAGATCTTGCTTTGATACAAAAAAATTATAATGCTGGGTAAGAGGCCTGCCTTGAAGATGCAAGGTAGGGCTTTATGAGGATGTGCTGATATAGGGCTGAAAACAGAACTAGGTTCTTAACCATCTTAGTGCTATGAAAGATTTTAGGGATTATACATAACACTCCATGACTTAGGGTCAATTATGTTAGGTTTCAGGGCTGCTGGGGGTGAAAATATGAAAATAAATAATATAAATTCTGGTATGTATTAATAAAAAATGTGGGAAATTCTAGACTTACTGCATCAGGATTTTTCAAAGTAATACACAACCCTGAACTGCACAGGACATGGAATGTACTGCCTGTCAAGTACTGTAGGAGAACATGGATATTGCAGAGGCTAAATGACATTACCACTTTTCACAACAGTGAGTCTGGAAAGCTCTTATATCTTTATTATCTTACTACAAAAGGACAAAATTAAGATTTTCAATTTTCTGAAATTCTAGTTTTTAAATGTTTCAGAATCAACCTGAAAGTCACAGGTGGTGACTGCACTGAAGCCTCATATCATAAATACGTTTATTCCCAAAGAGCATGAGAGGATGAATAAATAAATGAAATGTGGTATATCCGCCAGGGCACAGTGGCTCACACCTGTAATCTCAGCATTTTTGGAGGCCCAGGTGGGTGGATTGCCTGAGGCCAAGAATGTGGAACCAGCCTGGCCAACATGGTGAAAGACTATCTCTACTAAAACTGCAAAAATTAATCAGATGTGGTGGTGCACATTTGTAATCCCAGCTACGTGGGAGGTTGAGACAAGAGAATTGCTTGAACCCAGCAGGGGGACGCAGCAGTAAGACAAGATTGCACCACTGCACTCCAGCCCAGGTGACAGAGTAAGACTTGATCTCAAAAGTAAAATGTGGTATATCCACACAATGGAACACTGAACACTGTTCAGCCACAAAAAGGAACTAAGTACTGATGCAGGCTGCAGTATGTGTGAACTTCGAAAACATTCTGCTAAGTGAAAGCAGCCAGACACGAAAGACCACAGCTTGTGTGATTCCATTTATATGAAATGTCTAGAACAGGCAAATATTCAGACAGAAAGTAGATAGCAGTTGCTGAGGGCTGGGGATAGGAATGAAGAGGGACTGCACGTGGGCACAGGGTTTCTTTTTTGGGGTGATGGAACTGTTCTAAAATGAGACTGTGATAATGGTTGCAGAACCCTGTAAATAGCCTGAAAAAACTTGTTCATGTAAAATGGGTGAATTTTTATGGTATATAAATGGTATCTCAAGAGAGCTGTTTAAAAATAAATAAAAGGGCAGTAGAGGCCTTTGCAGAGGAAGAAGAGAACTCATGCACTCGGAAAGACACCAGCATTAGTCTCATTAAGGGGAGCACATGTTCTTGACAAGTACCTATGACTCAGGCATCATATTACTTAACACCATCTCATTTTCAAAGAAAGGGATTCACCAGGCTGAGTTCACATCACAGCCTATGGGACACAGTTCAGTTGCCACTAGAGGGCACTATTATGCCATTGCCTTTGACAGCAATACTAGAGCAAGTCTTTGGCACCACTCACTGCTGCTGCTGCTGTGTGCAGGAACTTGGAGAACACACTTATGGTTTTCCATGTAAATAACTTATCCTGGACTTGGGCCTCACTGTACTGGCTATTGATCCTTTAGATTGTGCTAGAAGGTGTTAGAAGGCAGAATGATCACTGAAAGCCTCAGACATTTATCTCCACTCACAGGGCTAAGTACATTCTAGATTACCAACCCAGCAGCATATTCACCCAGGGCTGCAATATCCCAACGAGCTCTGGAACTGAAATAAATAGGAGCTCAGGGAATCTTCAGGCTTCAGGTTAATATTCTTTGAATACTAACTACACTATTGGCCTAGAATAGGTCTTAGTGGGCCTCAGGGATAGTGGCAATTGTGAGAGTGGTCCTCAGTGTTCAACACTGAGCAACGGAGGCTCTAACCTACTTTGCAGAGTGGAGAGGTTCAAGTTCTGCAGCTGTAGAGCTTGGGACAAAAGGGAACTGGTGTCATTGACCTGGGTGAAGGTAGATGGAAATGAAATTACATCATGATGGCAGATGGGCAGGGCTGAGCATATTGCCTGGTGTTTGGTTGACAATTAATGTGCTAAATGAAGAAAAATGCAAATACTGTCACAAAGATCAGCAACAGACATTCAGAATGACCAGAAGACTCATTTAGGGAGCAGCAGTAGAAAGCACCCTAGTTAAATCCGAAAAATCGGGGTAGGGGGAGGAGTTTACTAAGAATCTGAGCTTAAGCCAAAGGTTTGGGACAGCTTTCAGCTTGGAGTCTGTATTAGGCTAACATCAAGCCTTAAACTGGCAGTAACAGTCCCTTTGAATGCAGTAGACTCTAAAAAAATGGTGGCCATTTATAATTTCTTTCAGATAACCCAGGAAGAGAAATTAAAAGAAATTCTTACTATGATCGAATAATTATTTCATGGTATCATAAAGATTTATATCTTATGGGTTATAGAGTTTTTTGAAGATTCCAAATTTATGGAAAAATAAATATGTACCATTAACTTCTACCTTAATTTTTTTCATAAACAATTGGAATTGGAATAAAATATGTAGAAACAACAGCACCAAC
The DNA here is from genome assembly GCA_004027715.1 of Plecturocebus donacophilus. Classification (NCBI taxonomy): domain Eukaryota; kingdom Metazoa; phylum Chordata; class Mammalia; order Primates; family Pitheciidae; genus Plecturocebus; species Plecturocebus donacophilus. Next base: position 6,408 of record PVKP010032856.1, on the reverse strand, counting down.
TCCAAAATTAAACAGGTATTGGCATGACTGATCAGACTCACAGAGCCTAACCACCGAGATGTCTTCATAATGTCCTTACAGCAAGCTGGCAGGGAGGCCTGTGTTTTAACAATGTTGACTTTGGGTGGGAAGGCACAAAAGGTTATTCACATATTCTATTGCTCTTATAAACTGACGACTAACAGGTATTATCAGTTTTGTCATCATTGCTGTTTCTCCTGGCTTCTTTGTTGATAATTGAATTCATTTTGTTGGAAATTCACACATGAATCCAGTCAGAGAGTCTTTCTGAGCTGTGTCTGAGCATTTGTAGGGAAAAATAGGAAAGGTCATATGCACTTGAATCACAAGATTTTTTCTTTTTTTTTTTTTTGGTCTCATAAATGTTTTTGATTTGGGAATCAGAGGAATGTTGTCCTTATAACATGAGTTGAGAAGTATTTTCTATTTTCTGGAAGGATCTGCATGAAATTAGTTTCTTTATTGCTCTTTGGAATTTAATTCACGAATGCTCACAAAGTGTTTACATCACTGTAACTGCAGAGGGAATTTGTTTTATGAAAGGGAACAACTTCAAGATTAAGAGGGAACGATTCACTTTTTTCACCATCCCCTACCTAAGGGAAGCTTACTCCCATCTTGCTAAAGTTTGAGTGCTCTTTTGACACCTTCCTAGAGCAGTCTCTCATATCAGATAGACCTGGGATCAAATTCTAACTTTGTCTCTGATTTTTCTGTAATAGATTTTATTTTTAAAAAATTGCATTTACAGAGAAAATTGTGCAGAGAGTACAGAGAATTCCCATACATTATTTTTCCACCTCCTACAGTTTCTACTATTATTAACATTTTTGGATTAATATGGTCTACTTGTCCATAGTTGATATTAGGGTTCACTCTTCATGCTGTACAGTTCAATGAGTTTCAACAAATGTATAATGCCATGTATTGGACCATTACAGTATGTATCATTAAGAGTTTTACTGCCTTAAGCTTATCCTGGGATCTATCTACTTATCTTGCCCTTTCTCCCCCACCCCTGAACTCTGGGATCCACTGATCTTTTTACTGTCTCTATAGTTTTGCCTTTTGTAGAATGTCATATAGTTGGAATCAGTATGTGGCTCCTTCAGACTGGCTTCTGTCATACAGCAATGGATGTTTAAGTTTCTTTCATGTCTTTCCATGGCTTGATAGCTCATTTATTTTTGTTGCTGGATAATATTCCATTGCCTAGGTGTACCAAAGTTCATTCATTCACTTACTATAGAATATCTTGGTTGCTTCTAAGTTTCAGGAATTATAAAAAAGCTTTTATAAGCAACTGTATGAGCATAAGTTTTTTTGTGCACATAAATATTTAACTCACTGGGGTAAATATCTAGGAGCATGGTTACTAGATTATGATAGAACTATGTTTACTTTTGTAGAGACTGTGTTTTCTAACATGGTTATACTATTAGACATGATTCATTCTCATCAGCAATAAATGAGAGTTTCTGTTGCTATACATCCTCTTCAGTACTTGGCGTTGTTTTATTCTGGGTTTTAGCCATTTGAATAGGTGTGTAGTGCTGGCCGATCTTTAATTTGCAATTCCTTAATTAGATATAATGCTGAGCATCCTTTAATGTGTTATTTGTTGGGTTTACCTTGTTTGTTGATCTTTGGCTCATTTTTCTTTTTCTTTTCTTTTTTTTTTTTTTGAGACAAGAGTCTTGCTCTGTCACTCAGGCTCTAGGGCAGTGGTACAGTATCTCAGGGCTTACTGCAACCTCCGCCTCCCAGGTTTGAGCAGTTCTCCTGCCACAACTTCCTAATTAGCTGGGATTACAGGAATGCGCCACCGTGCCTGACTAATTTTTGTATTTTTAGTAAAGATGGGGTTTCACTATGTTGGCCATGTTTGGCCAGACTGGTCGCAAACTTCTGACCTCAAGTGATCCACCCACCTCCCTGAGTGCTGGGATTACAGGCATGAGCCACCACGCCTAGCCCTATTTTTTGATTAAGTGGTTTTTTTCTTGTTGTTGAGTTTTAAGATTCTCTGTATATTTTAGATACACATTCTTTATTGGATATGTGTTTTACAAATGTTTCCCTAGTCTGTAGCTCTCCTTTTTATTAATTGTGTAAACTAGGCCAAAACTCTGAATCTTTTTTAGCCTCAGTCTTCTCAGCTCAAAAATGAGAATAATGATATTTCTTTAATAACAAACTCACTTGTGGGGCTGAGAGACAGATGTGTGAGTTATGTGAAAGATTCTAGTATACTGCCTGGCTCAGTCAAAGTTAGCCTTGTGGCTCTGTCTCTTTTTCTTCCATTTCCCCAAACATACGTCCACTTAATACTTACCATGTTTTACATATGGTTCTTTTCACACTTTAATGAGCACATGAAATACCAGATAACTTGTTAAATTGCAAACTCTGATTTAGTAAGTCTGGAGTGGAACCTGAGATTCTGCATTTCTAACAAGCTCCCAAATTAGTTAGTGCTTCTGATTCACAGACACATACTAAGTAGCAGAATAAATTCCTAAGTAGCAAAGCATTCAAGAAGTGGTGTGGCTGCTTCTAACAACCTATAATCAGACATAGACCCAGATGTCTGGGTGGAAAGAATGGTTTAGGGGCCAGATCCAGGACCCTGCTTCCTGTGCAGCCTCAGGACGCTGTTCCCTGCATCCTGGCTGCTCTGGCTCCAGCCTTGGCTCAAAGTGGACAAGGTACAGCTCAGGCTGCAGCTTTAGAGGCCAGAAGTCAAAAGCATTGGTAACTTCCATGCGGTGTTAAGTTGGCAGATGCTCAGAATGCAAACATGAAGGAGGCTTGGCGGCTTCTACCTAAATTTCAGAGGATGTGTGGAAAAGCCTGGGTGCTCAGGGACAGAGCCTCCACAGAGATAGTCTACTAGGCCAGTGCTGAAAAGAAATGTGGGGCTGGAGCCCCCACACAGTCTCCACCAGGACACTTCCTCGTGGATCTCTGGGAAGGAGCAACAGCCCTCCAGACCCCAGAATAATAACTCCACCAGCAGCTTGCACCCTGCACCTGGAAAAACTGTAGGCACTCAACTCCAAACTCCAACCAGTGAGAGCAGTCATGTGAGCTGCACCCAGGGAAACACGGAGGAGGAGCCGCCCAAGGCTTTGGAAGCCTACCCTTAGTGTCCGCATGAAACATGGAGTCAAACAAGATTACGTTTAAGCATTAAGACTTAATGACTTCCTTGCTGGGTTTCAGACTTGCATGGTGCCTGTAGCCCGGTTTTGGCACATTTTCCCTTTTGGGATAGTAATGTTTACCCAATATACGTACAACCATTGTATCTTGGGTGTAAATAACTTGTATTTTATTTCATGAGCTCATAGGTAGAAAGAATTCATCTGCAGATGATTCTTTGTACTTGAGACTTAGGACTTTTGATTGAGTTGATGCTAGAATGAATTAAGACTTTGGAGAACTATTGAGAAGTGATCATTGCATTTTGCAATATGAGAAGGACATGAGATTTGGGGGGCCGGGGTGGAATGATAAGGTTTGGATGTTTGTCCCCTGCAAATCTCATGTTGAAATGTGATTCCCAGTGTTGGAAGTGCGGCCTGGTGGGAGGTGATTGGAACATGGGGGTGGATCCCTCATTAATGGGTTAGCATAATTCCCTCAGTGATGAGTGAGTTCTTGCTCTGAGTTCATGTGAGATCTGGTTCTTTAAAAGACCATGGCATCCTCCTCCTCTTTGCTCCTACTTCACTTTCTGCCATGATTATCAGCTTCTTGAGGCCTTCACAAGAAGCTGAGGAGATGTTGGTACCATACTTGTATAGCCTGCAGAACTGGAAGCCAATTAAACCTCTTTACTTTATAAATTACCAGTCTCAGACATTCCTCTATAGAAATGCAAGAACGGCCTAAAACAGTTGACAATCCTCAGTTTTCCAAAAGAGAACACAATAGGAAGAATATAATAGAAAATACCATAGAGAGTTAAGCATTACCAATGCTGTTTAATGAAAACAATTCTAAGTTACACACATATACCATGTACATATTGAGGTCAAGGTGAAGGAATTTAAAGTTTACTGTATCTCACTGAAGGAGGGCTAAGAACTTTGCTTCTTCACACACATATTGCCAGTTTCTTTAATACACATGATGAGTAAATTAATATTTATTAATTTCAATTGGTTGTAGGAAAAAGTAAGATGAATAAAATAGTCTGAGTAATCTCCAATAATGAAGCAGAGACATAGGCTGGATTTTGAGGAACAGTTAGGAGGATATTTGGCAGAAAAGTGGGAGGAGGTGGGAATGACCCTTGAGCTTTAAACAGAAGGTACACAGTGAAGGGAGAGTCCAGTGGGGAGCTAAAGGAGAATGGCTGGACCAGGTGTGAGAGGAAACTGGGAGCCAGTAAAAGGCTTTAGCTGTGTAGTCAGAATTAGAAGACAAAAGCAGAAACATACTGTGGATTAGAAGGAGTAGAACAGTAGAATGAACTTAAATTGGAAGACTACTTAAGTTTCTTCTATGTTGCAGTAATTAAGAAATACATTGACAAGAGCTTGTGCCAAGTTAGTAACAGAAAGATGAAGAAAAAAGGAAGGATTCATTGCAAAGGATAATTCAATAGCCTGAACTCTATAATTCAATAGCCTGAACTCTCCTGCTGTGCTTACTGCTGTGGAGTTCCCGCGTTAAGAAAAGGTAGGGGACCCTCAAGCCTCCTTGCCTATATTGTGATGATAGTCATTTCTCCTATCCCTAGGGATAGAACAAGCGCATCAGTGATGGAGGACCCTGAGAAAATAAAGTAGGAGAAGGGAAGGATAGGGCATGAGTGCAAAACTAAATTTGTCTGCCTCTTTACGGAATTCTTTCAAACCTTTCCTCCCTTGCTTCTTATACCTTCCAAATAAAGACTCCCATCTAAACCTCCAACTCCACATCAACTTTCACCATTTTGAAGAGCTTCCAAGCCAGGAATGTTAGAGCTGGAAGGAACATGGTAGAAAGAAGGAAAGTGAAAGTGAACAGTTCACATAGCCAGCAGCACAGTAACTGGCAAGGGGCAAACAAAGCCACAGATGCTTTCTGAATGAAACAAATGAGATACTTACAGGGAAAAGATTAAAACCCAGAACCTCTGACTTCCAGACCACTTGACTCTGCTGTGTGACCCTCAGCTGGCTCTTCTTAAACCCATGCTGCCTGAGTAAACGTCCAGGCTCCAGATACTTAGACCACACAGGGAAACTAGAGTTCATACTGAGACTTATTATGAGAGCTGCCTTTTAGTAAAAGGGAGGGAATAGAAGAAAAGTATCTGGGGAAGCCATAAAATTAGATTCATTAAGTTATCAGAGCCCTAAAAAAATTTGGGCCTACTGGTGATATATTGAAAAAAAATAAATGGTTGGGCTGGCCATAGGGTACTAAAGGTTCACAGGGAGGAATCAGTGCTAAAGGTAGTAAAAAAAACAGCTCAAAGACTCCCTCTAAGCTAGCAGTACTTTCTTTCCTACAACTTCATTTTAACTTGGCTTTGTTTTTTACATTGTTTGGGGCTGTTTTATTAAGCTCATGGATCCCTCAGACAGATATATAGCAATAGGGTGAAATAAAAGGTGAAGAAATATTTGCTACAGAATGGAGCGAGTAAAGAAAAAGATTACCTTTTGTGGGGAGGCTCTGAAATCCTTGGGTCTCTAGATCAATGCCTGCTCCTCAATTTTCCTTTCAGTTCCCGCCTAGTTGGATTGTGGGCAATCAGAAGCTCAAAGGGGATGCTCTGAAGAGGGGATCCTTTCTGGTGTGTTGAAAAATCCCTGGGCTTGTGGGTCAGCAAGAAAGGTGTGGTGTCACTCAGTTATAGGAATGTAAGGTTTACATTTTGGGGCCATGGAATTAAACAGATGAGGGTAGACTCTTAGCTCTGACTCGATCAAGTTCTTGACCTCCTAGTTCAATTTCCATTTCTAAAATGAAGATAATAATATCTATTTCATTCGCTGTTTTTAAGGATTACATGGATAATTTATGTAAAGTGCTGAGCACTTGGCCTGGTACATAGGAAGCACATAGTAAATAATGAAGATTGCTCCTTGCGTCTCATGTGGGAACTTATTGCTATATATTTTCCTCTAGAGACTGCTTTAAATGTGTCCCAGAGATTCTGGTATGTTGTGTCTTCATTCTCATTGGTTTCGAAGAACATCTTTATTTCTGCCTTCATTTCATTGTTTATCCAGTCAACCTGGAAACCATCGTTCTCAGCAAACTGACACAAGAACACAAAATCAAACACCGCATGTTCTCACTCATAGGCGGGTGTTGAACAATGAGAACACATGAACACAGGGAGGGGAGCACTATACGCTGGGGTATGTTGGGGGGAAATAGGGG
>PVKP010032855.1:0-25547 GCA_004027715.1 Plecturocebus donacophilus | reverse complement strand
TTTCTTTCTTTCTTTCTTTCTTTTTTTTTTTTTTTTTAAGACAGTCTCACTCTGTTGCCCAGGCTGGAGTGCAGTGGTGCGATCTTGGCTCACTGCAGTCTCCACCTCCTGAGTTCAAGATATTCTCCTACCTCACCCTCCTGAGTAGCTGAGATTACAGGCATATGCCACCATGTGTGGCTAATTTTTGTACTTTTAGTAGAGATGGGGTCTCACTGTATTGGCCAAGCTGGTCTCGAACTCCTGACCTCAAAGGATCCACCTGTCTCAGCTTCCAAAAATGCTGGGATTAGAAGTGTGAGCCACTGTAACCAGCTCAGTGATCCAAATTTTTAAATGTAGGTTTAGATGAATTTTAAACAATGTGTGAGTCAACAAAACACATCTTCAAGGTTAAAGCTGGCCTATGAGCATACGCTTGTAACCACAGAAGTTTGTCCTCAAAGGTAAAATAGAAGTTAAAAGACTAAAAGACTATTAAGGTTTCCAAGTTAACTGGGGGTGAGAGAGTTAGGTATATTTTGAAAATTATTGACATACTTTCTTTACTCTGTCTTTCTGAGATTGTAACATTGGCCCCATCCTACTTGAAACATTGAATCATTCATTGGCCTGTAAGAATAAATTAGGAATTTTTCACTGAACAAATTTAAAGAGAAAGCCCAAGATAATATTTAGCATCTGATGTTTAAAAGCTATTTTCTTCTGTGTACTACATCAGCAAGCAGTAAGTAGCCATGAGTGGATCTGAGAACCAGATAATAATCTTACATTCCAAATAGTTAAGCTCCCCATAGGTAAATCTAAAGAATCCCCAGAGAATTCAGCGTGTTCTTCAATTCAATGATACCTTTTCTATAAAATAGAACTCTCTTCTAATGAGCAAAGACTAAATAATTACTTGATGTCATGCCAGCTATGTAGCAGCAGGATAATATTAGACAGGGAATAGGTATTGAGAAAACCAAGCAAAGTGTCCATTTCTGGAATGGGTGATTCAGGAGTTAAAAGTTCAGTGTGAACAGTAGCTTAGAAATGGGAAATCATGTCAGAATCTAGACAAGGTATTTGCAGCACAGTCACTACAGACCAAGGTGGCGTGAGAATGATTAGGTCTCAAAAGTCAGTGGAGGTAAGATCTCCAGCTGCCCTATTTGATGTGGTAGTCTCTAGCCACGTGGGACTATGAGCATTTGAAATGTGTTCAGTCTGAATGGAGTTGTACTATAAGTGTAGAACAGGTACTGGACTTAGGAGATATTATTTACTAAGAATGTAAAATATCTCATTAAAAATTGTAAATTTTGATTACATGCTGAAATGACACGATTTTAGATATATTGAGTTAAATCAAATATACTGTTAAAATTCAGAAGCAAATTGATAATGATGCACAAAACCCAAGGAGACAAACATAAAACAAATAATAATGACTGTTAAAAATCCAGCTCTTTCTCCAGTCAGCACCACCAAAGCATCAGGCCAAGGGAGTTCTACAGGCCAGTGATATGAAATATTGAGAGAATAGGTGTTTTGGACTTTTAGAGACTATAGTAAAAGATGGAGAGATTCTTAATTCTTAAAAAATGCATCTCACTGTGTCAGTAAATGCAGTAATTCTATAATTCTCCATGGCCGTATCCTATTTTTTCTGTGAGACTGTAGAAATACACATACAGTAGGATGTGCCCATACCCTTGATGTGGAGGTCCAAACTATCATCAGAGTCATCTTTCTATTCTACAGGGTTAACTACCACAGTGCTTCCAATAGATTTACTGATGGAACATTAATTAAAAAATAACTTGTCCAGGAATAGACTTAATAGTTCAGTCTCTTGATGAGTTCTTCAGAGATTATTCTGCTATATTATAAGCATATAGTGTTTTGCTCAGGAATGTTTTACTCTTAGATTCACATAATCTGTAAGAATGATGTGTATTTTTGCATATGTAGAGAGCTGGAATCAGCAGATAAAGATGTATAACGTAACTAAGTAGGCCAGTGATGAATCTCATTAGCAGGATTTCAGCTGCTTGGCTAAGTAAGATCTTAGTGTTTTTATTAGACTGAAATGTGAATTTCTTGCCTTTATGATTATTACTTTAAACTATAATCACATTTTGTGTCAGGTGAGACTAAAACTATGCCTGTGATGACACCACTGAAGCATCTGTAGCACGGATGTCCATTCTTCTGTCAGAGTCCACATGTCAGCCAGTACCGAGGTACTGGCTCTGTGAAATCTATGATCAAGATACTCAGTATCTTGCAAATTGTTAATGATATCATTTTCCTCCCTCCCTCCTTCCCTCCCTCCTTCCCTTCCTTCCCACTCTCCCTTTTGCTTTCTTTCTCCCTTCCCTCCCTCCCTTTTCCTTTCTCCTTCCTTCCCTTCTCCCTCCCTCTCTCCCTCTTTTCTTTTCCTTCTCTCTCTCTCTCTCTCTCTCTCTCTCTCTCTCTCTCTCTTTCTTTCCTTTCTTTCCTCTCTTTCCTCTCTTTCTTTCCAAAACAGAGTTTTGCTCTGTTGCCCAGGCTGGAGTGAGGTGGCATGATCTCAGCTCACTGCACCTTCTGCTTCCTGGGTTCAAGTGATTTCCTGCCTCAACCTATGAGTAGCTGGGAAGACAAGTGGGTGCCATCATGCTCAGCTAAATTTTGTATTTCTTGGTGGAGACAGGGTTTCACCATATTGGCCAGACTGGTCTCGAACTCCTGATCTCAGGCTCTCCACGCACCTCAGTCTCCCAAAGTGTTGGGATTACAGACATGGGCTACCATGCCTGGCCAATAATATTTTCATACATAACTTTTCTTTCTGTGGGACTTTTGGGTAAGACATTTAACATATGGTGTGTCCAGGATTTGAGTGACTTCTTTTGCAGGAAACTGAAATTCTTCTGCCCTGGCATTTCCTCATCAGAGGAGTTTCTGATTGTGCTTATTTATTGAAATGAAGAATAAAGGTTCATGACTTGTGAACATAGAGGATTTCTCTTCCTTGGGTATTGGTCTGAACAATAATAAATTGTGCTTAGTATCCCTGTGTGTGAAAGTAAACAGTGCAGAATTCAGCATGTACATTATAATGAAAACTGCTAAAATTTCTTCTTCTTGTCACCTAAAAGAAGCTACATAATGACAAAGAAGTTGAGTATTATTTGACTGTGTGGAACAATGCTAGGATCACTTCTCTGACAGCTATAAAGGATGAAAAGGAAAAATACCAAAGAATGAATGTTGTTGTTCATTCTTGCCACCACAATGGTGCTTTAATGTTTTTCTGTAATGAACAAAGTGAAAAGTTGATTTTTTTTGTCTTGGTAGACCCATGAAATTGGCATGAATGTGTTCTCTTTTTACAGGTCTGGAAACATAATTTTTCATAATTTTATATTACTAGTAGATTCTCATTATATATATGTATGTATATATTTTAAAAGCCTGGGAATTTCTCTTTGATGCCATTTTTCTTAAGAGAGTCAAAGTTTTTATATACCACTAACTGTTAACTGAACATACCTAAAATATCAATCATCTGACTCTATCTTTTGCATAGTTTTCCATTTTTTGATTGCTCTGACAAACATTTCTAATGATTCAGAAATTATTTTGGTAGACATAGTTCCCTTTTCTACAAAATTAGATATAAGGCTTCAAAGACATGTAATAAGGTCATCATCCTAAGAGTAGTGATGTTGCAAGCAGTAGCAAAACTGTACCTCTTGTCTTTTTTTTTTCTTTTTTTTTTGATCTTGATCCTAGGACTTTACCTTTTCTCTTTTATATCTTGATATTCAACTGGTAAAATAAGATTCATTTATTCACCCATTGAATTAATATTTATTTTGTGTCTGCTATGTGCTTAGAACTGTTGGGGATATAATAATAAAAGTTTCTATCTTCATGGATGTACATACTAGTTAGTATACCAAAAACATGCATATATACACATAAATACATGCACATGCACACACAAAATATAATATATAATAGGATGTCAGGTGGCGATACATGCTATATGAGGAGGAATGAACAGAGTAAGGTGTTACTGGAGGGCTGGCTGGACACAGAAAGTGAATAGATGTTATTTTAGGCAAGGTGGTGTGATGCCTCCAGATTTGTTCTTTTTGCTTAGTCTTGCTTTGGCGATGCGGGCTCTTTTTTTGGTTCTGTATGAATTTTAGAATTGTTTTTTCTAATTCTGTGAAGAGTGATGGTGGTATTTTGATGGGGATTGCACTGAATTTGTAGATCGCCTTTGGCAGTATGGTCATTTTCACAATATTAATTCTACCCATCTGGATGTATTCAGTGGTTGTTTGATGAAATGCTCTGTATTTATCTCTTAAGTCCATTTGTTCCAAGGTATAGTTTAAGTCCATTTTTTACTGACTTACTGCTTTGATGTCCTGTCTAGTGCTGTCAGTGGAGTATTGAAGTCCCCCATTATTATTGTGTTGCTGTCTGTCTCATTTCTTAGTTACCCCTGCTTGCTTTTGGTGTCCATTTGTATGAAATGCCTTTTTCCACCCCTTTACTTTAAGTTTATGTGAGTCCTTATGTGTTAGGTGAGTTTCCTGAAGGCAGCAGACAGTTGGTTCGTGAGATCTTACCCATTTTGTGGTTCTGTATCTTTTAAGTGGAGGATTTAGGCCATTTACATTCAATGTTAGTACTGAAATGTGAGGTACCTTTGCATTCACTGTGGTCTTTATTGCCTGTGTACTTTTTTTTTTATTGTTTTGTTTTTTGCTTTTTACCATGTATTTTTTTTTATAGGTTCTGTCTGATTTCAGTTTTAAAGAGGTGCTGTTTTGATATGTTTTCAGGATTTGTTTCAAGATTTAGGAATCCTTTTATCAGTTCTTGCAGTGGTGGCTTGGAAATGGCAAATTCTCTCAGTATTTGTCTTAAAATGACTGTATCTTTCCCTCATATATGATACTTAGTTTCACTGGATACAGAATTCTTGACTGATAATTGTTTTGTTAGAGGAGGCTAAAGATAGGGCTCCAATCCCTTCTAGCTTGTAGGGTTTCTACTGAGAAATCTGCTGTTAATCTGATAGGTTTTCCTATATAGGTTACCTGGTACTTCTGTCTCACAGCTTTTTTTTTTTTTAATTGTACTTTAGGTTCTGGGGTACATGTGCAGATCATGCCAGACTGTTGCATAGGTACACACATGGCAATGGGGTTTGCTACCTGTATCCCCGTCACCTACATCTGGCATTTCTTCCCATGTTATCCTTCCCTGACCTCCCCACCCCCCTGCTGTCCCTCCATTGGCACTCCCCAACAGACCGCAGTGTGTGATGCTCCCCTCCCTGTGTCCCTGTGTTCTCATTGTTCAATACCCACCTATGAGTGAGAACATGTGCTGTTTGATTTTCTGTTCTTGTGTCAGTTTGCTGAGAGTGATGGTTTCCAGATTCATCCATGTCCCTACAAAGGACACAAACTTGTCATTTTTTATGGCTGCATAGTATTCCATGGTGTATATGTGCTACATTTTCCTTGTCCAGTCTTTCATTGATGGGCATTTGGGTTGGTTCCAGGTCTTTGCTATTGTAAACAGTGCTGCTATGAACATATGTGTGTAATAGAATGATTTCTAATCCTTTGGGTATATACCCAGTAATGGGATTGGTGGGTCAAATGGAATTTCTATTTCTAGGTCCTTGAGGAAGTGCCACACTGTTTTCCACAATGGTTGAAATAGCTTACACTCCCACCAACAGTGTAAAAGTGTTCCTGTTTCTCTACATCTTCTCCAGCATCTGTTGTCTCCAGATTTTTTAATGATCGCCATTCTAACTGGCATGAGGTGATATCTCAGTGTGGTTTTGATTTGCATTTCTCTAATAAACAGTGATGATGAGCATTTTTTTCATATATTTGTTGGCCGAATATTTATCTTCTTTTGAAAAGTGTCTGTTCATATCCTTCTCCCACTTTTGGATGGGTTTTTTTTTTTTCCTTGTAAATCTGTTTTAGTTCTTTGTAGATTCTGGATATTAGCCCTTTGTCAGATGGGTAGATTGCAAAAATTTTTTCCCATTCTCTTGGTTGCCAGTTCACTCTAATGATTGTCTCTTCTGCTGTACAGAAGCTCTTAAGTTTAATTAGGTCCCATTTGTCCATTTTGGCTTCTGTTGCCAATGCTTTTGGTGTTTCAGTCATGAAGTCTTGCCTATGTGTATGTACTGAATGGTTTTGTCTAGGTTTTTTTCTAGGGTTTTTTAATGGTGTTGGGTCTTATGTTTAAGTCTTTAATCCATCTGGACTTAATTTTAGTGTAAGGTGTCAGGAAGGGGTCCAGTTTCTGCTTTCTGCACACTGCTAGCCAGTTTTCCCAACACCATTTATTAAACAGGGAATCCTTCCCCCATTGGTTGTTTTTGTGAGGTTTGTCAAAGATCAGATGGTTGTAGATGTGTGGCATTGTTTCTGAGGCCTCTTTCTGTTCCATTGGTCTATATCTCTGTTTTGGTACCAGTACCATGCTGTTTTGATTACTGTAGACTTGTAGTATAGTTTGAAATCAGGTAGCGTGATGCCTCCAGCTTTGTTCTTTTTGCTAAGGATTGTCTTGGCTATGCAGGCTCTCTTTTTGTTTCCATACAAAATTTAAGGTGTTTTTTTCCAGTTCTGTGAAGGAGGTCATTGGTAGCTTGATGGGGATAGCACTGAATCTATAAATTACTTTGGGCAGTATGGCCATTTTCATGATATTGATTCTTCCTAACCATGTTCATGGACTGTTTCTCCATTTGTTTGTGTCCTCTCTGATTTCCTTGAGCATTGGTTTGTAGTTCTCCTTGAAGAGGTCCTTTACATTCTATGTTAGTTATATTCCTAGGTATTTTCTCTTTGTAGCAATTGTGAATGGGAGTTTGCTCATGATTTGGCTCTCTGTTAGTCTGTTATTAGTGTATAGAAATGCTTGTGATTTCTGCACATTGACTTTATATACTCAGACTTTGCTGAAGCTGCTTATCAGTTTAAGGAGATTTTGGGCTGAGATGATAGGATCTTCTAAATATACAGTCATGTTATCTGCAAATAGAGACAATTTGACTTCCTCTTTTCATAACTGAATACGCTTTATTTTTTTTCTTGCCTAATTGCTCTGGCTAGAACTTCCAATACTATATTGAATAGGAGTGGTGACAGGGCATCCTTGTCTAGTGCCAGATTTCAAAGGGAATGCTTCCAGTTTTTGCCCATTCAGTATGATACTGGCTGTAGGTTTGTTGTAAATAGCTTTTATAATTTTGAGGTACGTTCCATTAATACTTAATTTCTTGTCTAGTGCCAGATTTCAAAGGGAATGCTTCCAGTTTTTGCCCATTCAGTATGATACTGGCTGTAGGTTTGTTGTAAATAGCTTTTATAATTTTGAGATACGTTCCATTAATACTTAATTCAGAGTTTTTAGCATAATGGGCTGTTGAATTTTGTCGAAGGCTTTCTCTGCATCTATTCAAATAATCATGTGGTTTTTGTCTTTGGTTCTGTTTATGTGGTGAATTACGTTTATAGATTTGCATATGTTGAAGCAGCCTTGCATCCCTGGAATGAAGCCTACTTGATTGTGATGGATAAGCTTTTTGATGTGCTGTTGCAATCGGTTTGCCAGTATTTTATTGAAGATTTTTGCATCTATGTTCATCATGGATATTGGCCTGAAATTTTCTTTTCTTGTTGAGTCTCTGCTGGGTTTTGGTATCAGGATGATGTTGGTCTTATAAAATGATTTGGGAAGGATTCCCCCTTTTTGTATTGTTTGGAACAGTTTCAGAAGGAATGGTATCAGCTCCTCTTTGTACATCTGGTAGAATTCAGCTTGAACCCATCTGGACCTGCACTTTTTTTGGTCAGTAGGCTATTAATTTCTGCCTCAACTTCAGCCTGTGTTATTGGTCTGTTCAAGGTTTCAACTTCTTCTTGGTTTAGGCTTGGGAAGGTGCAAGTATCCAGGAATTTATCCATTTCTTCCAGGTTTGCTGGTTTATGTGCATAGAGTTTTTTGTAGTAATCTCTGATTGTAGTTTGTATTTCTGTGGAATCAGTGGTCATATCCCCTTTATAGTTTTTCATTGCATCTATTTGATTCTTCTCCCTTTTTTATTACTCTGGCAGCTTTTAACTTTCTTTCTTTTGTCTTAACTTTGGATAACCTTATGACTTTGTGCCTAGGTGAAGATCTTTCTGTGATGAATTTTCCAGGTGTTTTTGTGCTTCTTGTTTTTGGATGTCTTGGTCTCTAGCAAGGCTGCGGAAGTTTTCCTCAATTATTCTCCTGAGTATGTTTTCCAAGATTTTAGTTTATCTTCTTCCTCAGGAACACTGATTATTATCATGTTTGGTCATTTAACATAATTCCAGACTTCTTGGAGGCTTTGTTCAGATTTTCTTACTCTTTTTTCTTTTTCATTGGATTGGGTTAATTAGAAGACCTTGTCTTTGAGTTCTGAATCTATTTCTTCTACTTGTTCCATTCTATTGCTGAGCCTTCCCAGAATATTTCACATTTCTAAAAGTGTGTCCAAAGGTTCCTCAATTTTTATTTTTTTGAGATGGAGTCTTGCTCTGTTGCCCAGGCTGGAGTGCAGTAGCACTATCTTGACTCCCTGCAACCTTCGCATCCTGGGTTCAAGTGATTTTCCTGGCTCAGCCTCCCAAGCAGCTGGGATAACTGGCACCCACCACCATGCCTGGCTAATTTCTGCATTTTTAAATAGAGCCAGGGTTTCACTGTGTTGGCCTAGGTGGTCTCAAACTCCTGACCTCAGGTGTTCCTCCCTCCATGGCCTCCCAAAGTACTGGGGGTTACAGGCATGAGTCACTGTGCCTAGCCAGTTTCCTCAAATTTTTTTATTGTTTTTTTCTTTATGCTATTTCCTTAAATATTTATCCCTTCACTTCTTGTATCATTTTTTGGATTTCCTTGCATTGGGCTTCGCCTTTCTCTCATCCCTCCATGATTAGCTTAATTGACATGGAGACCTGTGATATATGATATTAAGGAAATTAGGTTAAAGTATTTAAAAAAGAGGGCAAACATCCTCTGCAGTAACTTTCTTATTTCCAAGGATTAGTATACATAATAATTATCTGAGAAATGCACGGCAAATAATTACAGAATCTTTAGGATCCTAATACTATTAATAGATAATATAATTGTAGCAGAGAATGGCCATGGTCTTTCACTCTATGTTCTCTTCCTTTTCCTTTTATGATAGACCTTTCCAACTTCAGCCGGACACATGGACACCCAGAATGAAGACCATAATTACTTGCCTTCTTTGTAGCTCTTTGTGGTCATCTATATTTGGCCAATAGTATGTAAGCAGGAGTGATGTATGCAACTGTTTTCTGTCTTTCCCTTTCCTTCTGGGTCCTTGTGGGTGAATATGACCCTCAGGTTCTGGCAAAGTCACCAGAAGGAGCCTCAGGCTTCGACACTGCATTACTTCTCAATTGCCGTTGCTCAGATACAAAAAAGGAAACTAAACTTCTGTCTTTAGTCACTAGTATTTTGAGATTTGTTTTAGTAGCTAATGCAATAGAACTAACACAATAATCAATATGGTACTAGAGTAGAGGGTGAATATAATGGAAACATTTTCAGATATTAAAATGCATTTACCCTCATTGTTGCTGTTAGATTTCAGTAACTAATTTATGAAAGAGAATCATTTCATCATGTGCAGTTTTCCAGTGTAAATGTCTGTTTTCTCTTCTGTCAAGGTAAACAGGTTTGATAATACATTATATACAGACATATTTTTTTTTACAGTTTAAAAAGTCACTTTTGCATTTGTTATTTTAATCATTGTACAAGTTCTATGATATCTTATTATTTCCTTCATTTTATACATCAGAAATCTGAGATTGAGTAACTAAGGACACATGTTGCCAGTAAGTGGTGGGTTGGGTCTGGAACCCAAATTCAGAAATGAAAACCCACTAATGAATCCAGCATGTAATTACATTTCTGTTTTCTATAGGCAAATGTATGATTGTGAATAACAGCTGTTATTATTTGGTAGAAAACTAGAAAACTTTCTAATGTGGCT
This sequence comes from Plecturocebus donacophilus, assembly GCA_004027715.1. Classification (NCBI taxonomy): domain Eukaryota; kingdom Metazoa; phylum Chordata; class Mammalia; order Primates; family Pitheciidae; genus Plecturocebus; species Plecturocebus donacophilus. The sequence continues at coordinate 15,460 of PVKP010032855.1, read as the reverse complement.
TCTATCCCAATAGTTAGTATTCCTGAAAAGTTTCCTTGGATCATTAGTGACTACCTTAAAAAAGGATTCTGTGTCAGTTGTTTAGAAAGTGCTGCAAATTCTTCTTGTCCTAAAGTTTCACATTTGTATACTAAAGACCTTGAGAAACCTCATTGTGAAGAGGCCTATTTAACTTGAACTCTGCCTTCTTCAAACTTACTCACTCCAGAACCACCTTTTATGTACATATTAAAGCAGAACACCCTTTAGTAAGTCCTGCCTTACTACAAGACAGTTCTTTTCTGCTAGAGACATATATAATAGTGGTTTAAAATTTGAAGCCATTTTATATAGAATAATTTAATGAGCTTCTACCCATATGCACACAGTCCTATACCCACAAAGCTCCTAAGGGATTTGAGGCATGTGGGAAGCAGACAACTCATTCATTTTTGGACGATTTTGGTCCCCATTTCTTGGAAAGTTCTTTTTATGGATTTGGCAATACCAGTTATTCCTCAGGGAAACTGTGTCTGCTATAGATCCCATTCTGTATTACTAATTTTTTAGAGTTCTCTGACTCAGGATAAGGCAAATGTATTTTAAGTTGTTTGATGGGAAAATTTTATAATTATATGTACACTACATAAGGCCATGAAACAGGGCACTATAGTGATGATTAGAAAATAAAAAATACTATTAAAAACTTCCCAGTTTCCTCTGTGGAAAAAACTAAAAGGAGACTGCTAATTCCTTTCAAGATTTTCCAAACTAAGAAATGCTTATAGACTAGATTTTTAGCTTTGATATATTATGTACATATTAGATTCTTATCACCAAAGGACATGGAGTTTCCATATTTTAATGTTAGAGGACATTGAAGCCAACCTGGATGATTAAAAAACCCGATATTACTGTTATAATTATTATATTATTACTATTCTTTGCTGTAATGGGACATACATGGCAATGGCCACGTTTATTAGGGCTGGTGACAGGACTGTGAAATATTACCTAGGAAGCTTCAAGTTCATAAAAATAGTCCTGATTTAGAATAGGATGACTTAGGGTTTAATAACTATCACAATACCTAGGAGACAAACTATTTTAAGAATATAATTCTCTGCAAAATAATTTGTATGTTTAATGTAATTTAATCTTCACAGACTTTTTTTGTTAGGGTTGACATAGTCATTTCTAAAATCATCTGGAAGAACAAACAGATGAGAATGTCCAAAAACATTTTGAGAGAGAAAAATTTTGTGTAAAATTGAACTTTCACTTGCAAATATTAAAACATATTATAAAACTTCAGTTATTAATGTACCATAATAGTGACAAAAGAATAAATCACAAATGTAGAATAGAAAGGCAAGAAATAGACTCTAAAAAATATAGAAATTTCTACTAAGCTAAAGGTGGCATTTTAACTTAATGATGAATGGAAAGATCATTTAATAAGTAAAACAGGAAATATAGCATCGTTGTTTGGACAAAAAAATAGATTTTCCCTCATGCCTTTGTTGAAATAAATTCCTGAAAGTTTAAAGAGTTCAAAGTAAAATTAAGAAGCTATGAAATTTTAAAAGTATAAAAATTTTTCCAAGCCTAAAAGCAAAAAAAAAAAAAAAAAAAAAAAAAAAAAAAAAATTAAAAAAATTTAAAAAAAAAAAAAAAAAAAAAAAAAAAAAAAAAAAAAAAAAAAAGACAAAATAAAATGTTGATACATTTTACCCCATAAAAAACTTCAAAATTAGAAGGAAAACTTTGGAAGTATTTGCAATATACATGACTGACAAAAGTTCCTATCTTTAAGACAACAAAAACGCTCACAAATTATTAAGTAAACTATGTGCTCATTAATAGAAACGTGTAAAAGAGTGAATAGGATATTGGAGAAAGAAAAGATGATATATACATATAAACTTAGTAGTCACAAAATAATTTAAAAATAAGACAATAACTTACAACAGAAAAATAAAGACTTTTCAAAAAACTATTTTTTGGTGGGGCTAAGGAAAATGAAAATCACTTTCATTGCTGGTTGGAAAACAAATTAATATCATCTTTAAGGTCAACTTGGTCATATATATCAAATATATTATACATGCTGAAATCCTCAGATTGTTAATTCTACTTCAAACAATCCTAAGATACTTAAAATGTACACAGAATTTATGTACAGATGTTTTTATTGTTAAAATTTAGAAGCACCCTAAAAATGAATTTTTATTCCATAGAATATTGTACTTAAGACCATCAGCCTTGGAGGATGCAGATGTGATTTGAATCTCACTTTCTAATAAACATTATGCCCTTGAGCAAGTTACTTAAATTCAAAAATGTCTGCCACACAAGGCTATTCTAAGGAATAACTGATAGTATATGTAAGGTACTGTATACAATACCTAGAATTTCTCAATAGCATAGCTCAATAAATGGTAGTTTACTATTATTATTACTGTTATACATAGATGAAATCATAATTTTACAGAATACTGTCATTAAGAAATACCTATGATAAAATATTGTGGAGAAATCTAGACATGAGACTGTTTTATATGCACACATATATGAAATGAAGGAAACACAACAGGTGTAATAGAATGGTATATGATGATTTGTTTCATTCATACTTTGCAGAATTCTTTTTTTTTTTTTTTTGCTGTTGTTGAGATGGAGTCTCACTCTGTCACCCAGGCTGGAGTGCAGTGGTACTATTTTAGCTCACTGCAACATCCGCCTCTGGGGCTCAAGCAATTCTCCTGCCTCAGCCTCCTGAATAACTGGGACTACAGGAGCCTGCCACCACACCTAGCTAATTTTTGTATTTTTAGTAGAGACAGTTTCACCATCTTGGCCAGGCTGGTCTCGAACTCCTGACCCCAAGTGATCTGCCTGCCTTGGCCTCCCACAGTGCTGGGATTAGAGATGTGAGCCACCATGCCCGGCCTGAATTCTTACTTTTTAAAACAATGTAGCCATTTTATGACTTGGAAAAAATTCTCTTAAATAACCTTTAGGAAGTAGCCTCATATTGTATTAAATGGAGTATGTTCAGATAGACTGAGGCTGGGCACGGCAGCTTATGCCTGTAATCCCAGCACTTTGGGAGGCCGAGGTGGGTGGATCACGAGGTCAAGAGATCAAGACCATCCTGGCCAACAAGGTGAAACCCTGTCTCTACTAAAAGTACAAAAAATTATCTGGGCGTGGAGGTGCGTGCCTATAGTCCCAGCTACTCAGGAGACTGAGGCAGGAGAATTGCTTGAAACTGGAAAACGGAAGTTGCAGTGAGCAGGGATCGTGCCACTGCACTCCAGCCTGGCGATAGAGCAAGATTCTGTCTCAAAAAAACCAAAAAACAAAAAACAAAAGATAGACTGAAACACTGCATCTAAGAGCTCCATAAGTAAAGATGCATGTTTTCATTTAAAATTATACACATTATAAATTTTATTGTAGTAAGAGTGTGAAACATGAGGTCTACCCTCCGAACAAAAATTTAAATTTACAATCAAAACATTTAACTATTAATAAGTTAACTATAGGTTCATTGTTGTATAGAAGATCTCTAGAACATATTCATCTTGCATAATTAAAAGTTTATGCACAGGCCAGGCATGGTGGCTCACGCCTATAATCCCAGCACTTTGGGAGGCTGAGGCTGGTGGATCACGAGGTCAAGAGATGGAGACCATCCTGGTCAACATGGTGAAACCCCATCTCTACTAAAAATACACAAATTAACAGGGCGTGGTGGTGCTAGTCCCAGCTACTCGGGAGGCTGAGGCAGGAGAATTGCTTGAACCCAGGAGGTGGAGGTTGCAGTGAGCTGAGATCACGCTACTGCACTCCAGCCTGGGTAACAAGAGCGAAACTCCGTCTCAAACAAACAAAAAAAAAGTTCATGCCCACTGATTAACAATTTCCCACTACTCTTAGCCCTGTTAACCACGTTTCCACTCTCTGATTGTGTTTGACTCTTTTAGATACCTCATATAAGTGGAATCATGTGCTATTTGTCCTGCTGTAACTGGCTTATTTTGCTTAGCATAATGTCTTCGAGGTTCATCCATGTCTATGCATATCCTTTTTAAGCCTGAATAATATTTCATTGCATATACCACAGTTTCTTTATCTATTGATCTTTTGATGGCCATTTAGATGTTTCTACATCGTAGGTATCGGGAATAATGCAGCAATAATCACCAGGGTGCAAATCTCTTCAAGATCCTAATTTCAATTCTTTTGGATAAATACCTAGATCACATACTGCTTGTAATTTTAATTTTTTGAGGAACCGTTATCCTTTTATGTAGTGGCTGCACCGTTTTGCCTTTCCACCAACAGTACACAGGGTTTCAATTTCTTCACATCCTTGCCAATACTTGTCTTTTCATAAGTTGCTTGTTTCCAGAAATTTAAGAGATTTCTACACTTGTTCATATGTGTGTCAAGATGGGCACTTTATTATAGTGTATTTACCCTCTTTGAGACTGTCCAATATTAATGTGTAAGAAATAAAGAATCAAAATATAGTCCCATCCTCAAATTCCCTTATTGTGCAAAAATAAATATCTAGTTTGAGTCCTTTTACATATCTAAATTAGTTAAAATAAATTATGCTATTCAGTAGTAACAAACATCCTCCAATATTTCAGTGTCTTGAAACCATAGTTCATATTTTTGCCCCTGCTACATGTCCATTGAGGATCAGCAGAAGTGACTTCCTCATTAGTCATTCAGATCCCCAGGCTGTTGGAGGCTTCTGCCTCTCTAGTACACAGGGGAAAATGAAGTGGAGCACTGAGGACCAGCAGTTAAATACTTTTACCCAGAATGACATCTGTCACTTTATTCAAGTTCATTGGCCAAAGCAAATTAGCCATGGTGGCAGGAAGGTATAATTCTCTTGTGTGACCATATTGCTGAGAAGTTAGTAATGTCTGTTGCACCTGTCCAATAATATTATATCATCTCTCTTAAAGTGAATTCTAATCCTCAAAATCACATAGGTGAAAGGGCTTATTGAGAGGTAGTAAAAGATTGCTTTTCTGTATTCACGGCCAACTATAAAATGAGATTAATTTGTGATGTGCCTAATGAAACGATGCTATCATGTATTCCAAAATTAACAGAAACTTATTATTATTTTTTTTTACATTGTAAAAGTACATGTTATCCATTCTGCAGGAAGAGATTGCTCAAATTCCAAATTCAGGAAAGAGAAAAACCAATATACTTGCAGACCAGAGAGTAGAGCAGTTTTTATTTTCTACTTTTTATATTTCCTTTCTGAGTTCCTCATTTGCCTTCTAGCTATTTGAAACCAGGAGATGGAGCCACAGAATTGAAGACATTCCAGTACCTGGCTTCTCTGGGTGCTCCTGAGCAAACTCTTTCCATTATTGAAGAAATGAAGTTTAACTGACAAACTTGTAAAAAGAAAAGAGGTTTTTGCCACAGTCTGATTCTCTTTATAAATAGATTAATTTACACTAGCTGTAAGAGAAATATAGTTGGGGTCATATGTTTAGGACGTTTTTTTTTTGCAAGAATAGTTTATATTCCACAATTGCTTATTCTATACTCCTAGCTACGTGATAAAAAATATATCTATTCTACACTTATTTTATTCTGTGTTGTTCCATGGAAAGTACACACGTGTCAGTCTGTAGTGATCATTAAGACCCCTATGGCTGAAACATAACAAAACCTGATATTTTCATCAAGCCTTAATCAAGGGTGAGCATCTTATATGCCAACAGGGGCCAGGGATGTACACTGATGAATGACATGGGCTGGGTGGGAACCATCACAAATGGAAAGTGCATGAGTATGTATGGTAATGAGGACTTTTATTCATATCTAGCTGATTGCAGCTATGGGAAAAGGCAAATTCTGAATTGCTAGACTTTCTTATTTTAAAGAGATATCCAAATCCCTTATTTTATGTGACATACATAAATTTTCAAAATACAAACAGTATTTTCAAAAGCTTACAAAAACTCTCCAGGCTAAACAAATACCTTGAGGCTGCCAATTTATGAACTTATTTTAAAGTTTAAAGATATTTTTGCATTTTTACATCATTTGTTTCCTGAATCCTGATAAGAATGCTATAAAGTAATTTTTATCATTGCTATTTTATAACTCTGGATAATGAGGCTAAGAGCATCAGGTAATTTGCCTGAAGTCACAAAGCCAGTATGTACATCTTTTGATCCAAGTCTATCTAGTTTTCTTTCCATTTTGTTTTTGTTTGTTTGTTTGAGACAAAGTCTCACTCTGTTGCACAGGCTGGGGTGCAGTGGCAGGATGTTGGCTCACAGCAACCTCCATCTCCCAGGTTCAAGCGGTTCTCATGCCTCAGCCTCCCAAGTAGCTGGGATTACAGGCATGTGCCCCCAAGCCCAGCTAATTTTTTTGTATTTTTAATAAAGACGGTGTTTCACCATGTTGCCCAGGTGACCCACCCACCTCAGCCTCCCACAGGCCTGAGCCACCATGCCCAGCCTCTTTTCACTTTTTAAAGCTTTTTTTTTCTTTTCTGAATATTGACATGCATGTGGGATCAGACATCTGAATAAATCTCTACTGGCCCTAATATCTGCTGTTTCCATATAACTTTGAATTTGATCTTTCTTAATTCATTTGGTAGATGGAGGGAGTACTGGACCTTAGCTTCTATGGTTGGCCCCAGCTGTGAAACCCCATTGTTTCCAGGCAGCAACCTCATTGCAGAGACTCAGGCCACCAAATTATATTATGGCCATGATAATTTTGTTTGTAATGACTAGTTAGCAGATATAGGTTATCCTCCTGGCCTATGCTATTTACATTTTTGTTATTCTCTTTCTTGTCTTCACATAGTCTAAGAACACCTCACCTGAGATCCTAACTGAATTCAGTATCTCTCTTTAAACTAAGAACTTTGATATTGAACTTTTACTTTTTCCTAGGTATATATATTTTCATAATGTTTAGTATAAATTTCAATGGGTTGAGCAGAGATAAAGGGGCAAAAAGGCAATTCTTGCCTGGAGTTATGCTTCACTTATAAGCTCTAATCTATGACTCTCTCAATGTGTTTCTCTACTCCTTAATTTAAAAAGCTGCCATTAAATCAGTAACTCTAGTACTATTAATTCCTTATAATAATTTTCTTTCTCTCTTTTTTTTTTTAAATGTATTTTATTGCGTTTTAGATTTTGGGGTACATGTGAAGAACATACAAGATTGTTGCATAGGTACATACATGGCAATGTGGTTTGCTGCCTTCCTCCCTGTAAGGTTTGTTTCCCAGGATAAAATGAAGAAACTGAGGCCAGAACCAAAATAATCCAATGCAAGGGAATTTATTCAGGCTCCCGGGTGAGGTTCTGTGATCCGGACAGGAGGGGCCGGAGAAGTCACGCTGACTTCTCTCAGACAGGGGGTTTTATAGGGAGTGAAACAGCTCGATTGGTTGTGGGAGAGCAAGACTGCTATTGGGTAAGTTACAAGCCTTGACCTAGGACTTGGCTTGTTGTTGGTTGGAATTACTTGCCTGCTATTGGTTGTTAAAGCTCGACTGCTATTGATTGTTAAGGCTTAGCTGCTATTGGTTATTAAGAAGCTATGGTTGCAGCACCCTGTTTGCATACTGGGCTCTTTAAGAGAAGACCAAGCTGTGCGAGCAAGGGAGAAGGGAACATGCCCGAGCATGTCTGAGCTTGCTCGGGGCTTGTAAAAGGAAAAAAGGTGGGGGGGTGCATCCGAGCTCCCAGCAAGGCAACCGGCCTTACACTCCCCATCACCTATATCTAGCATTTCTCCCCATGTTATCTCTCCCCAACTCCCCACCCTCCGCTATCCCTCCCCTAGTTCACCCAACCCCTCAGACCCCAGTATGTGATGCTCCCCTCCGTCTATGTGTTCTCATTGTTCAACACCTGCCTATGAGTGAGAACATGTGGTGTTTGATTTTCTGTTCTTGTGTCAGTTTGTTGAGAATGATGGTTTCCAGGTTCATCCATGTCCCTACAAAGGACATGAACTCATCCTTTTTTATGGCTGCATAGTATTACATGGTGTATATGTGCCAGATTTTCCCTGCCCAGTCTATCATCGATGGGCATTTGGGTTGGTTCCAAGTCTTTGCTATTGTAAACAGTGCTGCAATGAACATTCGTGTGCATGTGTCCTTATAATAGAATGATTTATAATCCTTTGGATATATACCCAGTAATGGGATTGCTGGATCAAATGGAATTCCTATTTCTAGGTCCTTGAGGAATTGCCTCACTGTCTTCCATAATGGTTGAACTAATTTACACTCCGACCAACAGTGTAAAAGTGTTCCTATTTCTCCACATCCTCTCCAGTATCTGTTGTCTCCTGATTTTTTAATGATCGCCATTCTAACTGGCATGAGATGGTATCTCAATGTGGTTTTGATTTGCATTTCTCTAATGACCAGTGATGATGAGCATTTTTTCATATGTTTGTTGGCCTCATATATGTCTTCTTTTGTAAAGTGTCTGTTCATATCCTTCTCCCACTTTTGAATGGGCTTTTTTTCTTCTTGTAAATCTGTTTTAGTTATTTGTAGATTCTGGATATTAGCCCTTTGTCAGATGGGTAGATTGCAAAAATTTTTTCCCATTCTGTTGGTTGCTGATTCACCCTAATGACTGTTTCTTTTGCTGTGCAGAAGCTCTGGAGTTTAATTAGGCCCCATTTGTCTATTTTGGCTTATGTTGCCAATGCTTTTGGTGTTTTAGTCACGAAGTTCTTGCCTATGCGTATCTCCTCAATGGTTTTGCCTAGGTTTGCTTCTAGGGTTTTTATGGTGTTAGGTCTTATGTTTAAGTCTTTCATTCATCTGGAGTTAATTTTAGTGTAAGGTGTCAGGAAGGGGTCCAGTTTCTGCTTTCTGTACTTTTCTCTTGAGAAAATTCTTTGAATAGCTACTTAGTTTTTAAAGAGATTAGGAGATACAGTGTGAATTCACTTGAACTGAAAATGCACTCTGCCATTTGGCTCACAGCAAAGGGGTTGCCACAGTTTTCCTCTCTTGCTTTCTTCTCGGCTACCACCATACCTGAAAGACTCAAGATGGTCATACAGAATTAAGCTTTAGAATGGCTAGAAAAGGCACATTTAATTAGGAGCCAGGGTACCATACCTGTCCAGTAGGGACCTAGCACTGCTAGGGACTTTGTATATATCGTCTTACAAACTTTTCCAACACCAGATGACAGCTGTCAGGTTTCTTAGTTTAGAATGGTTAACTAACTCTCTCAAGACCACAGGGCTACTTAGTGATGAAATATGAATCAGAATTCAGGACAAGTTCAAAGCTCTTTCTCCTTGTGATTTTTATTTAATTTTATGCATCAACTTGATTGGGCAATGAGGTGCCCAGATCAGCTCTCCGGAACTGTAGGTTGCAAGGTGAAGATCATGAGATTTCTCAGCCTTCACAATTGTGTACATCAATTTTGTATAATCTTTTTTGTTGTACAAATATATCTATTTTTCCTGTTTCTCTGGAGAACCCTGACCACCACACCCCCTTACAGGTCACAGCTGTATTATCATTCTCATTCCACATTTGATTGTGTGTCAATCATTTTGATTTCTGTCCATCCTTTTGCTCCATTTATAAGAGTTATTTGAGAGTCATAAAGGGAGATTAATTATAATGAACATAAGTTTTGAAATCTCAGGTAAGTTTATTAATTTATGTAAAGCCCTTAGAACACTGCCAGAGATATACCAATAAACAAGAATTTGCTTTTAAAATTATTATTTTTGTTCCCTTTGTACCCTAACATCAAGCACATGTTTTGAAAAGACAAGGCACTAAATACATATTTGTTAAATAAGAAGAAACAATTTGAGGACCTAATTATTACTGAGGCACGTTTCACATTCATTTAGTTAAAATCTCTGCCACCATCTGTAATATAGGGGAAAAAAAGCTTTATATGCTAGTATTTTTAAGATTAAAAAACTCACATATCCATTCTCTAAAAATAGTCTTCAATTGCAGTTTCCCTCTTGCCACTTTAATATAGGTTCCCCATATCACACAATGTTATTGCAACTTTGTGGCTTCCTGTTTTCATTGTACAGACTTCCCAATGATTTTGGAATTCAAATCTTATGTCAATATTTCCATACATGGGTACAGATGGAGTATATCATCTCAATAGAGATTCAGAATAATTCAGTGGAGAAAAACTTGACTTAGGAGTCAGAAAGTGAAGTATGTGTGTTTGAGTTTCAATTCCACAACTTTCCAATTATATTGTTATCCTAAAAAACAGGAATGACAACATCTACTCCATAGGCTGATTGTGAGGGAAGAATGACTTAATTATGAAAAAAATACTTTGTTAACTGTAAAGCATTGTATTAAGAGAAATATTTATAATTTCAGTTCTATGTAATTTTCTGAAATACATGTAGAATATGTTGCATTAAACATCAAAGTTGTTCATAACAACTGCTAGAAATGACCACTGCCATGCATTGTGGCTCACCTAAATGTCTTAAAATTTAGCTCTTACCATTAATAACTATAATAGGCCATGTGATATTTTCCTTAACTTTTTTCAAATCTCTAGGAATGTTAGCATATACACTTACTAAAAGACAATTCCACAAGCTAGAATGGGATGATTTTTAGTTTTGAAAATATGATGGCCAAAGATTGCTGGTCCCTAAAATATATTCTGAGAAATTCTTTGCTCAACCATTTTATCTTGCTAAAGCCATGAATCATGTTATCTTATTGCTAATATGTTTACAAATTGGTTGAAAGATATGTTGATCATTTGCAAAATTTGGAGATTTGATGAAGAACAAGTGGGTTTACATACTGAATCTAATTTGTCTTAGTGAAATCGATTGAATGGATTTTTATGTCAAATACAGAGATTAAACAAAAAATAGCACAGATCCATTACTTGATGCTGCTCATACACACTCATAACCAAGTTTCAGCTGAGAAAAAATTCTAAAATGGACTTTTTTTTTTTTTTTTTGACAATTTCACTCTTGTTGCCCAGGCTGGAGTGCGATGGAACCATCTTGGCTCACTGAAACCTCTGCCTCCCAGGTTAAAGCAATTCTCCTGCCTCAGCCTCCCAAGCAGCTGGGATTACAAGCACCCACCATTATGTCCGGGTAATATTTTGTATTTTTGGTACAGGTGGGGTTTCACCATGTTGGCCAGGCTGGTCTCAAACTCCTGACCTCAGGTGATCCATCCACCTCAGCCTCCCAAAGTGTTGGGATTACAGGTGTGAGCCACTGCACCCAGCCAATGGACTGGATTTATAAATCTTTGAAACCAGCACGAAGTTAATATCTAAACTTCTCTTGGCCTAATTTAAAAGATCTTAAAGTACTTCTCACAATAAACACACACTGCTGCTTTATAAAGGGCATGTTTACCACTATGATTTCTTGTAAAAGAAGCAAAGTGTTTTATTCAGAGCAACCAAGTCACATAATATCCTAATTTTTCCATTTTGTTTCCATTTAAAAATTTTAATAGCTGCATAGCTATTAAAGTAAAATATGTAGTATGTCATGAAATGTAGATGAACTTTAGCAAGAATTAGCCCAAATAATTCAAGTTATATAACAAAGCAGCTTAAGCTGAATTTTTGTTTTTAAACATTTATTTCAGGTTCATGGGTACCTGTGCAGCAAAATTGTGTGTCATGGGGATTTGATGTACAGATTATTCTGTCACCCATGTAATAAGCATAGTGCCCGATAGGTAGTTTTTGGATTCTCTCCCTCCTCCTGCCCTCCTCACTCAAGTGGGTCCTGGTGCCTGCTGTTCCTTTCTTTGTGTCCATGTCTTCTTAATGTTTAGCTCTCACTTACAAGTGGGAACATGCCATATTTGGTTTTTCTTTCCTATGTTAGTTCATTTAGGATAATGGCCTCCAGCTCTATCCATGTTGCTGCAAAGGGTATAATCTTGTTCTTTTGTATGGCTGCATAGTAGTCCATGGCATATATGTACCACATTTTCTTTATTCTGCCTACTGTTGATGGGCATTTAAGTTGATTTCAAGTGTTTCATATTGTGAGCAGTGCTGCAATGAACATACATATGCATGTGTCTTTATGGTAGAAAGATTTATATTCCTTTGGGAGTATACCCAATAATACGATTGCTGGGTTGAATGGTAGTTCTGTTTTTCGTTCTTTGAGAAATTACTATACTACTTTCCATGATGGCTGAACTAATTTACATTCCCATGGGCAATGTATAAGTTTTCCCTTTTCCCCATAACCCTGCCAGCATCTGTTGTTTTTTTCACTTTTTAATTATAGCCATTCTGACTGGTGTGAGATGATATCTCAGTGTGGTTTTGATTTGCATTTCTCTGATTATTAGTGACATTGAATATTTTTTTATATGCTTGCTGGACATGTGTATGTCAGATTAAGGCTGAATTTTTATGTGGGAAATAGTGGTTGAAATAAATTAGAAATTTTTTTATCTTTCCACCTGCTTCTCTGGGTAAAAGCATCTGTGGTCTTTTCATAATTGTTAATGGAATGAGTTGATTTCTACATCTGCATAATAAAGAAAAATGCACATCAGAGTATGCTTTCATATAAATGACAACAGTTTTCAGGAACAAACCTGTTTTTTTGGACTTGGGTGAGATGAACCATGGATAATAGGATCCTGTTAAATATGCTTGATATAGTGCTTGGGACAAAGTAAGAGCTTGCCACATGTTAGTTCCTCTCTTTGCCCATTTTCTCCTGCTTTTTGAGAATTGAGTCTCATATTTTTCTTCTATATATGGTAAACAGTCATTTAAATTATCACTAAAATTAATTTTTTGCTCAGAGCATTTATGTGAAACTGGGCCCCCAAAATTTATCTTATTTTACAACATCTTGTAGTTTCTTCTGAGATGTCTTTGTTTTCATGTTACACACTTCTGCTACATCTGGCATGGATTGAATTTACAGACCTTATTCCAGCACACTGAAGAAAATATCAAAGCTTAAAACATGTTACTATATATATGGTGAAAAAGCACTAAAGCTCCATTTTTTACTCAAAATACAAAATCAAATTTAAAGCTTCCCTGGATGTAAAAGAGGAACTAACAGTTTTAGGACACTTTTGTTTTACATTTCCCCTTAAAAACAGAACTAACAATTTGAAAAATGGAGTGAAGAACTAGTAAAGTTAATAAATTTAATATATTATGGAGGTGAAGAGTAAAATTGGTTCTGAATTTTGTGACTCAACACCTAACTGTCTGAGTAACCCATTAAGGTTAAAATTATCCTATGATAGAACACCCAACTCGTACATCCAGAACATGCAGCCCAGGGCAGCTGAATTTTGAAAAAACTACACAACTCTGCATCATTTAAAACTTATGATCACTAATCTCAAATGGGACAAGAATTCTGACATTTCTCTAATGAATTCACTTTTGTATTCTCACGTGATTATTTTACATTTTCTTTTCTCTCCTCAAATCTCCCATATTCTTTTCCTTTCTCTTTCAGCTGATGAATTCATCTCATGCTTCACTGAGAAGTGGCCACCAGATAAGAATTATATCATCTTTCCAAGGGCAAAAATGTCAACTCATCAGCGTCTGTGCCTATGTATCAGATTTTCTCTTCTGTGACAGTTGAAAATTGTCCCTGTTCTTATCTTGAATACCCTCCACTAGGGTCCCATCCTGTTTCACCTACATGAAGACTACAAACCAAAAATTAATGTTCTCTTTCCTTTCATAAAATTCTCCCTGTCTTCTCTCATTCTTATGCCTTTCTCCATATTTTTTCCCTCCCATATTATGAAGTTCTCAAAATGTTGTTTGCATCTGTTGTCTCTTCAGTAGCTTCCTATTTTCTTTTCAACTCAATTTTATTTAGTTTTCATTCTCACGACTTCACTTAAATGATTACTCATGATGTGTTCAACATTCCCCCTTGTTTATCTAACAGGTATCAAAAACATATCCACATATATATCCTTATATACGAACAATTCAAATATATTTCCTATGTCCCCTATGTGAAACATGTTGCTTAAATGCTGCCTGGCTATTCTAGTGAGTTTTTATTTTAAATTGAGGTATAATTTATAAACAGTAAAATGTGTAAATATTAACTGTATAGTTTGACATTTACCTTCACATACGTTATTTGTAAGCACCTTCTAGTCCAAGATGCAGAACACTGTCATCCACCTGGAAAGTGCCCTCGTGCCTCTGTTCCTGTCAACATTTCTACATGTACTTTTTTGTGACTTGTCATGATGCGCTAGCCTCGTCCTGAGCATTATATAAATAGAATAATACCATGTCTACTCTTTGTGCCAGGTACAATTTGTTGAAAATTGTATTTTTTTTTCTGAAGAAGCTTTTAGGAATCCAAATCCTGAACAGCTGGGAATGAACTGGAAGATGGAAATATAAAATGCAAAGTTTTTACACCGTTGGTGGGAATATAAATTAATTCAAACATTGTGGAAGACACTTTGGCAATTCCTCGAGGATCTAGAACCAGAAATACCATTTGATCCAGCAATTCCGTTACTGGGTATATACTCAAAGGAATACAAATCATTCTACTATAAAGACACATGCACATGTATGTTTACTGTGGCAATACTTACAATAGCAAAGTCATGGAACCAACCCAAATGCCCACCCATGATAGACTGGATAAAGAAAATGTGGTACATATACACTATGGAATACTATGCAACCATAAAAAAGAATGAAATCATGTCCTTTGCAGGGACATGGATGAAGCTGGAAGCCATCATCCTCAGCAAACTAACATGGGAACGGAAAATCAAACACCACATGTTCTCACTCCTAAGTGGGTGTTGAACGATGAGAACACATGGACACAGGGAGGGGAACATAACACACTAGTGCCTGCTGGGGTCAGGGGTGAGGGTAGGGAACTTAGAGGACAGGTCAATAGGTACAGAAACCACCATGGCACATGTATACCTATGTAACAAACCTGCACTTTCTGCACATGTATCCCAGAACTTAAAGTAAAATTTAAAAACATGCAAATGCAAAGTTACTGGCTTCTTCATGGAGACAGCTGTTTTGTGGTTTGCTATTTTGTTAGAGTGTGGATTCTTTCCACCAACTACTGAGTGTATCTTCAAGAAGCAAGTACACAACATGACATGTCTGGATTTCATGCTTGGAACTTTGAATTAATACATTTTTAATTTTCCATCTAATGTTAAAAGATAATTTGAAATCAGTGCTTTCTTACTTTGCTTTATCATTTTATGTCTTAAGTCTAATTACTTCAATATCTGCTAACAGCATCATCTAATTCAGTCATTAGGATTCCTCAAAAAAAAAAAAAGATTGTATTTTTTTAGTTGGCTATTTAAATAATTAAAATTAGCACTTTCTTTGAAAAAAAAGAAAATAGTATTTTTGAAATTTAT
>PVKP010032854.1:0-25507 GCA_004027715.1 Plecturocebus donacophilus | reverse complement strand
CAGCACCACGCCTGGCTAATTTTTGTATTTTTAGTAAAGACGGGGTTTTACCACGTTGACCAGGCTGGTCTCGAACTCCTGACCTCAGGTGATTTACCTGCCTCGCCCTCCCGAAGTGCTGGAATTATAGGTGTGAGCCACTGTGCCCGGTCAGAAGCCTGCATTCTTAAGCAGGACTCTGGTCTCACACATGAACACAGAGGACCATGTGCCTACAGACGTGCATTTGTGCACACTCCTGAAGAATCCATGTACAGGTACACATGCACCCCCCATGCCTGGCTGGTTCCCTGGGGCCCAGAGTTAATGAAGATGCCCCGAGAGCCCACACAGTGCGGCCACGGGCAGAGATGAAAGGCGTGGTGTGCCTAACAGCCCTCCGGGGATCCGGTTACCCATGGCTGTGGCTTCTCAACCAGGTGATTAATTGCCCGGCACTGCCTTGCCCGGTCAGCTCCCAAGGCCTCCTGCCCTCTTATTAAAAACATCCCTTGATGTTATCCCGCCAGGGAGATCAATGGCGGCAGCCGAGAGGAGTGGGGCTACTTGGGATGAGGGTCTCATTGGCCTCTCCCTGGTGCCCACCTCGCTTCCTTGGTGCTCAGCTCCCTGGGAGCTGGCTGGAGTTGATCTTCCCAAAGAGGCTTCCTGAGGCTGGGTCCTGCCTTCCTGGGGCTCACATAGCATGGTCACTGTGACTGGGCAGCGGGGCTGGTGGCTGAGGTCAGAGGGGACAGAGGAGTTGAGCCTGTGCTTCGGTGCCTTGGGAAGCTGAAAAGGGTCTGGAGTCGTCCTTCTCGCCCCAGCCTCTTCTGGGCATCCTGACCTCAGATCATCTCGGGTTTGTATCTGAACTTGTCTTTCGACTTGACCTCTAGCATCTCTGGGTCCTCCTATGTAAAATAGGGAGAGAGGGACCTCCCTTGCAGGTCTTGAAGGTCATTTGCCTTCTCAAAACTCCTTGGGTGACCCTGCACACTCCCATTTCTCTCCTACTTCTCTGGCCACGCTGTCTTCTTTACTTACTTCCAGCCTGGACATCTCCTAGGTTTGAGACCCGGCACCATTGCTTCCTAGCCCAGTGACCCCAGCAAGTGGCTTCACCTCGCAAGCCCTTCGCTACCTCGTCTCCAGAAGGCCCAAGCTGGTGCCTCCCTCAGAAAGTTGCTACGAGACTTTAACAAGTTGATCAAAGTCAAGCGCTTTGGTGTCCTGCAGGTGGACGTGCTGGGCTGGCCACTCTCCTTGGTCGGGTGCTCTCCTCGGCCGGGTTCTTGAATGCTGGCTTCGTCACTCGGCTCTTCTCATTCTACCCACTCTGCTTGGGGAAGCTCATCCCTTTCCCCAACTCCACCGGGTGAGCCTCCCGAATCTCTGCTCCTTCTTCTAAACCACAGACCCGTAACCCTGACTGCAGGGACCCAGCCCACCCAGATGCTCACAGACTTCACTACGCAGATTCCAGTGAACTCAAGCTCTGGCCTGCTCCTCCTCCTGGGTCCCCATCTCGGGGCCACGGCCATTTACCCAGTCCCCCTGGCTAAAAACAGTGGTCTCAACCTGGAGTTCTCCCTCTGCCTCAAACGTACATTCTACCCATTACCAGATCCTGTAAGGCAGATGGCTCCCAACCCTCTCTTGAATTGTTCATTTTTCTCCATCCCCCTGGCCACTGTCTGGGCCCAAGCCATTGCCCTCCCTCGCCTGGACAATTCAGCCACTTCCCAGCAGATCTCTCTGCCCCTAGGTTTGTCTCCCTGATAGGTTCTGGCCTCATCCCTTCTCTAGCAAGGCTGCCTCTCACTCTCTGATCCAGGCAAGCAAATGGCCTTTCCTCTTCTGCCTCTGGGCCTTTGCACATACTGTTCCATCTGGGTGAAACACTTTTCCTCCAGGCTTGGTTTATATCGAAACCAGCTGGTGGTCTAGAAGTTGTCCAAGGTCCTTCTGCCCTGGCCATCTAGGACTCCCATGAGTAGTGGCCGATCTTTCAGATCTGGGTATCACGGAGACTTGGGTTCACCGCTTTTCAGTTGTGTGGTCTGGGCAAGTCTTTTGTGCCTCCTGGGCTTTAGTTATGTCATCTGTAGACTAAGGCTGATAATAGCTATGCTTGTGCAGAAAGTCACATGACTTAAAGCCATGATGTGTTTAACTCAGAGTGGCTGGTGCATGAATGTTCAGTAGTGGTAACAGTGATGATGACTGTTTGTACCCCACCCCCTTTGGTGGAGGAGGGGAGCGTCTGTCTCATCCTGGGCCCAGATGATCTCTTCTTTGTTTCTCCCTGGAGCTGCAGGAGGCAGGCGGGGTTCTCTGAAGGGTATAGAAGGGTAAACGGAGACTGGGGCAGGAGAAGGAGTTGCCTTAACATGACACAGCTGGAGGCCTGGTCACCTGCTACATGTTTTCCTGCTGTCTCAGTCTGGGGCTCAGTGCTCCTGCTGTAGAAGAGAGTCTTTTTTTTTTTTGAGGCAGAGTCTTGCTCTGTTGCCCAGGCTGGAGTGCAATGGCGTGATATCGGCTCACTGCAACCTTGGCCTCCCAGGTTCAAGCGATTCTCCTCTTCAGCCTCCTGAGTAACTGGGATTATAGGTGTGCCACCACACCTGGATTTTTGTGTTTTTAGTAGAGATGGGGTTTCACCATGTTGGTCAGGCTAGTCTCGAACTCCTGACCTCAGGTGATCCACCCACCTCAGGCTTCCAAAGTGCTGAGATCACAGGCATGAGCCACTGTGCCTGGCCAAGAGACAGGTTTTTGATCTATTGCCCAGGCTGGAGTGCAGTGGCAAAATCACGGCTCACTTCAATCTCGACCTCTTGGGCTCAAGCAATCTTCTCGCCTTAGCCTTCTGAATAGTTGGGGCTACAGGTGTGGCTAATTCTTTAATTTTTTTGTAGAGACAGGGTCTCACTATGTTGCTCAAGCTGGTCTCAAACTCCTGAGCTCAAGTGATCCTCCTGACTCGGCCCCCGAGAGTCAGCCTTTTTAACAACAGTGACAATTTAAAGTGCTTGCTTAGGCCATGTACTTTGCATTAACAAGTGCTCTGCTCAATCCTTAGATTTTATGTTCCATTTACATACATTTAACCCATATATGAAAATCTTAGGAAGATGGTATTATAGGCCCTATTTTGCAATGAGTAAACTGAGGCCTAGAGAGGTTGAGCCACTTGTCCAAGGGTACACAGCTACCTGGTGGGAGAGCAGGACTGGAAACGGGGTTCTCTTTTCAAGATCCTGGCAGCCTTTCCCCCTCAGACGGCTGTCCCCATCTTCCCTGTCCTACCCTGCCTGGCCCAGAGTGTCCCTGCCCCTCTGGAGCCATGAGTCTTACTTCATTTTGGTTGACAGCACTCCGTGCTGAGAGAGGATCATGACCATTTTCATGTTCATTCCTGTGAGTATAAGCGTTTTTTTTTTTTGGCAGCTGTTTCATTTTTCAGAGAATTTCACAAAAAGCCCTTGAGACAGAAAGGGATCTACCCTCTGGAGTGCTGCAAAACCCATGTTCTTCAAGCTGCCTCCGTCTGCCTCTTCCGTCCATTTTTTCTGAATCTGTGTTCTAATCTTACGTGCTACTCTCACACAATTTTGGAGCTACTTTGGGGTGCACACACGTACAAATGTACTCACTTTAGTGCGAGGAAATCAGCACACATGGGGTTGGGCTGTGTACTCAGTGGCTTGCTGGCAAATATTTAACAAAAAGCCCTCTAGAGAAAGAAAGTCCTGATCTGGCATTTGCCAATTCCCGTGGTGTAAATACTCCCACTGGGGTCAATTTCAAGCCCCCAGTGTGAAGTTGCTGAGTGTGGAATTGGGAAGAAATGTGCAGCCACTCCTGTGTGCAGGTTCGAATGGCTCCCGCACCCCGCACCCCGAGCCTTTCCCAGCCCTGTCTCTCCAGCCTGTAGTGCCCACCTATGTCTGTCAAAATGCACTGTGTGCACATGTGAGGGACACCACACCCCTGTCACTTACCCCAGACCTGATCACTACCTTCCCCACACTCACAGGGTCAGCCATGCCCTCAATGGCTCCCAAGTGCTGGCGTGCCCCAGCAAACACACTCTTGTAACATCTTGCTCACAGTGACATGTGTACACCGAAATCACACATGCACCTGAAGAATAGCACACCCAGCTCTACCCATGGCTGCAGTTTCAGCTCCTCCTGCACACATATTCTCACACAGTTGTACACTTTCAATCACAAACACAGACACACCCACCAGGGCACACCCATGTGCACACACAGGTGTTTCAGAGTCACTGGCGTGCGTGTCCTGGCAGGTGCGCACGCGCACACACACACACATCAATGCACATTCTTCAGGTGAGCAGATGCCTGGGTATGAATAAGCAAGAGCTGAAACCCAGCCCTTCTCACCTTCGTGCATGCCCCGCGGCACACCTATGGCTCACTCACCACCCCGCCCGCCCTCTATTCCCCCATGTCCCCTGCAGGCATCTCCCCCACCCCGCCATCACCAGGTAAGCTGGCCAGGCTGGGTTGGTGGGTGTGGTATTTGGGAGTTAGAGAGGAATTCCAGGCAGGCCCCTTCTGCTCCCCTGGCCAACATTAAGTGCCTTCAGACTGAAAAGAACCGTCCAGAGAGGCTTTTCCGGCTGGAGATTAATGTCACTGAAAAATGTGGGTCCCGAGCGATTAATGCGGCCTTCTTTGCCACACATTATGTGAGTGCACTAAAGCGAGAGGGGGCTCATTTTTGGCGTGTTTTTAGCCTGTTTGGCACAGAGTGAAAGAAGAAAAGAAGAAGAAGAGCGCAGGTTCCCGGGAACCTGAGGGTGGGGGCCTCATGGTCAGAAAGAGCTCAGGTAGTGGGAGGCTGGGGGTGGGGTGTACCTGCCAAGTCACCACAAGAGTCGGAGGAGAGGTCATGTTGGAACCCACCCACAGTCTCAGGGTTCCAGGTGTCCCCGCTTGGAGGCGGGCTGAGGCATTGGCCAAGGGAACCAATCCTTCACAGCCGGTCTCCCAGAATAGTCAGAAGATCCTGTATTCAAAGCCCAGCTCATCCAGAGACCCTGGGCACATGACTCCACCACTTGGGGCCTCATCTTTTCCATTTACAAAATGGTAGTGATGTAGGAGCTATCTTACTGGCTTGTGTCAAGGATTGAATGAGATTGTCCAAAGGAGCCTTGCAGCACAGGGTCAGACGCAGAATAAGTGGTCAATAGTATAGCAGCTGGCCAGACTGATGATGGCAGTGGTGTGTGTGGATGCATGAATGAGCACACGTGTGTGTGTGCGTGCATGTATGTGTGTGCATGTGCGTGTGTGTGTGTGTGATAGACTGATGCTTCAAAACAGGTGAACCTGGGCTTGAGTCCTATTATGTGACCTTGAGCAAATATGGTATCTCTTCCTGAGCCTTGGTTTCTTCTCCTGGAACGTGCAGTTAAATCCAGCCTCTGCCCCCAGGTTATTGTGAGGATTAAAGGTGATCACATAGATCATGAGCCTGGCACAGTGCCTGCCGCTGACAGGCCCTAAAACATGATGGCAGTGGTGAGTGGACCGGAGTTCTTCCATCTGCAATGATGCTTCCTTCCAAAGCCTGGCAGATGTGCTTAGAGTCGAACTGGTTGAATTCACTCGATACCATCTCACAGTCAGCCCCTGGGAGCTGGGTGAAGAGGGTGGGTGACTCAGGAGGAACAAACAGGACAGGGCAGAAGCCTCTTTGCCAAAGCACTGGCAGGGTGAGGGAAGAGGAATCCATTCCGGTGTCCCAGAAGCCTCTGAAAGCCTCTGAGGATGGAGCAGAGGAGACAAGCTGGGATCAGGGGACCGTGAGGCCTGTCATCTGTGATGCAGGCCATGTGCCGGGCACCCAGGCAAGGGTTCAGCATCTGTTCCCCCACTGGTTTCATTTGGAAATCCTGGAGGGTTGATCTTATCTGCTGGGGAAATCAAGGCACGGAGTGAGTAGGTGACCTGGCTTAGGTTACACAGCCAGGAAAGGTCAAGCAGCGGGCTCCTTGGGCGTGGGCGGCTCCGTGGCCAGGCGGGAACGGCAACATTTCGAGGGGAGCCAGGAACGTGCTGAAGGTGTTCCTCGCATGTTTAAAATCACAAAACGAGTTACATTAATTCTTGGCTTAAAACTTGTCTGCAGCCTCCCCTGCTCTTAGGCTGGAGCCCAGGCACCTGGCCTATCAGCTGTGGGATGCGAGCCCTGCCAGCTCTCCAGCCTCGGGTGGCACAACAGTGACTCTTGCTGTCTCTTCTGGGTGCCAGGTTCCTGGCCCCCTTCCTGGCTTTCAGCCCTCAGAGCCCAGCTCCAGGGAGCCTCCTCTCCCCACCTCTCTACCTTGGCAAGACCAGGTGCTCAGGTCTCAGCTCTCACAGCAATTCTCACCGTATTTACCTTCTCTGCTGATAGGTCGGCTCTGCAAGGTAGAAGGTGTGTTCTTGCCTTTGCTGTGTGTCGGTGCCATCTACACAGAGCCTGGCAGAAAGCAGGTGCTTGAGAGGAAGAACCAAGTGGTGGATGGCCAGGTTGGCATCTGGGCAGGGTCCACAGGGAGTTTGGGTCCCATGTGGCGGAGGTCTCAGTTCCACAGCAGGTGCATTGACTAGAAGCAGGATGATGGGTGGGGCTGGTAAGCATCTCAGGACACACTCCTGCCAGGGAGGCAGGAAAGACAGGAGTTTCTGCCAGATTTACCTGACTTATTTTGAATCTTCTAAAAGCCGTTGACTTGATTTCACACTAAAGATTATAAAGTAAGTGCCATCAGGGAATGGAATTCAGGGAGAAGGGATTTCTTTGGGGAATTCTATCCCCAGAATTGCCCTAAGTGGGCACTCTTGTTATCCCTATTGTTCAGAGGAGGAACTTGGGGCTCAGAGAGAGTCTTGGCCAAGTTGAGACCAGAACCTGAGCCTGTCTTTCCCACTGAGCACCATTGTCCCCTCAGGGCTGGCTGAACTGGAGGAGGAAGTGTCAGCCTCATTCCCCAGGATCAGGGCCATTGAACTTGATGCAAAAAAGAATTGTTTGTTATGGTGGTTTTAAGATGTGTTTATACATTCTTCAATAGTCTTCTCTTCAAGAGGTGGTTTAATCCTCCTCCCCTTGAGAATGGGCCTAGTGACTCACTTCCAATGAGTAGAATAAGGCAGATGTGTGTGACTTCCCCGACTAGGTCACAGAAGGCATGTGGCTTCCTCCTTCTTCTCTTTTGCTTCACTTACTCTGGGGGAAGCTGGCTGCTGCGTCATGAGGATACTCAAGCAGTTCTGTGGAGAGGCCCACCTGGCGAGGAACTGAGGCCTCCTGCTGACAGCCGTGGCAGGGAGCTGTGTTGGAAGCGGATCTCCCCGCCCTCCACCCCAGTCGAGCCTTCAGATGACTGCAGTCCTGCTTGACAGCTAGACTGCAACCTCGTGAGAGACCTGGGTCAAAACCACTCCGTTAGTTGCATCTGAATTCCTGACTCATGGAAATGATGAAATAATAAACATTTCTTGTCATTTTGAGCTGCAACCTTGTGGGATAATTTGTTACGCAGCAGCAGATGAATAATGCATTCATTTTGGTGGAAATGGCTCAAATCCCCATCAACGGTAGATTACGATAGAGTCCCAGGATAGAATACTATACAGCAATGAGAAGGCACAAACCATCACTGCAGACAACAGTGTGGAAGAAGCTCCCAGACATGCTGACCAATAGAAGCTGCACCAAACAGCACATCCAGTGTGACTCCATTCATGTAAAATACAAAGACTGGCAAAGCCAGGCTGCAGCGATAGAAATCAGGATGATGGTTATCCTCGGCAGTGGTGGATGGAGTGGCCGGAGGGGCTGGAAGGGGGTTTCTGAGTGCTTCTTACATGAATGCATTCAGTTGGTGATGACTTATACACATGTTTGCACATTAGACCTTACTGAGGAGTCTTCCAGTGTGAAATGGGGTGTATGCCGGGTGAACTAGGCCACTTGGGAGTCACATCTGGCTGTAGGTTGAGCGCTGCTTTAGAGGTTATAGACCTGGAAACCTCTGAGAGAGAAACTAGCATTCAGGTCATGAGACAGAAAGAAAAAGGGCTGGGGTGGCCTTGTGGGGACCTCCCACTCCCGCGGGCTTTAGCTTGAAGTCTTACCTCCTTAGCTCTTTGAGCTTATGGACAGGAGGGGACAAAGGCTCAGCCCCCGACTGGGGTTGGGGTCAGCCGAGGGGGCTTTCCGGCGCAGCAGCGAGGGCAGGGGGAGCCCTGCCTGGCTTTGTGATTCAGGGATTTGCCATAATCCCAGTCCTTCCCTGCAGCCTGTCTAATCCCCACCCGTGGGGCTGAGCCTTTTCAAGATCTGACTTTGGCCTGAAAGGCTCGCAGAGGGGCCCACATTCCTGCCCACGGCATCCCCGCTCCTAGGAGGAGACTCAACAGGGTCTCTCCCTACCCCAGCATGCGCTCCTCATCCTCGGGAAAAAAGACAGCGCTCATAAATCCGGGGAAAGCTAAGATGACCGTGAGAGAATCCGGAGTGTCTGCCCCCTGGGTCCTGGGCCTTGATGTGCCTTGGAGGAAGTGGGTGAAGGAGATGCTGGCAAGAATGAAGACCTGTGGGGGGGCTGCGCTTAAGGGCCCCCAAGGCTGACGTGAGCTTCCGCTTTAACCTCACTGTTCACTTGACAAGCTCCAGCCACCCGGGCCTTTTGGACCCTAAAGCTCACCGACTGCTTCCTGACTCCGGACCCTGCACAGGCTTCCCCCTGGCTTGGAGAGTCTCTCCCCTGAAGCTTGCTTACTGCTCTTACCTGTAACTGAGAGCTCCACTTTGGGAGGCCAAGGTGGGCGGATCACCTGAGATCAGGAGTTCGAGACCAGCCTGGCCAACATGGTGAAACCCCGTCTCTACTAAAAATACGAAAGAACAAAAAATTAGCTGGGCATGGTGGTGCATGCCTATAATCCCGCTACTTGGGAGACTGAGGCAGGAGAATTGCTTGAACCCAGGAGGCAGAGGTTGCAGTGAGCTGAGATGGCTCCACCGGTACTCCGGCCTGGGTGACAGAGGGCAGAGTAAGACTCCGTCTCATATATATGTGTGTATATATATATATATATATACCCCCACAAGTGTGCACACACACATATATATAAACACACACACACATACATATATATATATATATATAATAAAATAACTGAGCTCTCAGCTGTAACGTGACTTCCCTCAAGGCCCCATGGTCCCACTCTGTCATATCAACCCGTGTCTTAGTTTTCTTGTCTCCTCTGTCTGGAAAGTGAGACTTTGAACAGCAGGGGCCCCATCCGCTGGGCTCCTGGCCCTAACCCCCTCTAAGAATAACACTTAGTGCTTGACGGGCTCCCAGTGTGTGCGCAGAGTAAGCGAATGAAGGAGTGCGAGAGGACAGAGTTACCTGAAGAACAAGGAGAAACACTTGAAAGGGATGATCCTGCTCAACTTGTGAATCGCAGATATGCTTTCCCTTAACGCTGAAAGCTACCCCATGAGACCCGTATTATCACCCCATTTTTACAGATGAGGAGCTAGGGGAAAAGGTTCAATAACTCACCAGGGCTTCACAGGCTGTGCGTGGCAACTTACCCCATATAGTGATGATGGCTTCTGTGATAGAGGATACACTTGCGGGAAAATAATCTTAGCTGGCCTTGATTTTCACTCTTAGTCTTCCACTGAATTTCCCAGCACCTGAAATTTTACTCTTAGATATGCATTCCTTTTGCTTGGACATTGCCCTCTCAAGAACTTCTTTCTTTCCTTTCCTTCTTTCTTTCCTTCTTTCTTCCTTCCTTTCTTTCTTTCTTTCTTTCTTTCTTTCTTTCTTTCTTTCTTTCTTTCTTTCTTTCTTTCTTTTTCTTTCTTTCTTTTTCTTTCTTTCTGTCTTTCTTTCTCTCTCTCTCCTTTCTTTCTTTCCTTTCTCTCTTTCTTTCTTTCTTTTTCTTTCTTTCTTTCCCTCTTTCTTTCTTTCTTTCTTTCTTTTTCTTTCTTTCTCTCTCTCTCCTTTCTTTCTTTCCTTTCTCTCTTTCTTTCTTCTTTCTTTCTTTCTTTTTTTCTTTCTTTCTTTCTTTCTTTCTTTCTCTCTCTTTCTCTCTTTTCTTCCCCATTCCCCCTTCTTTCTTATTTTGGAGTCTTGCTCTGTTGCCCCAGGCTGGAATGCAGTGCTGCAATCTCGGCTCACCGCAACCTCTGCCTCCCAGGTTCAAGCGATTCTTCCATCTCAGGCTCCCAGGTAGCTGGGATTACAGACAAATGCCACCATGCCTGGTTAATTTTTGATTTTTGTATTTGTAGTAGAGGCGGAGTTTCATAATGTTGGCCAGACTGGTTTCGAACTCCTGACCTCAGGTAATCTGACCTCCTCGGCCTCCCAAAGTATTGGGACTACAGAAGTGAGCCACCGTGCTCAGCCAAGAACTTTCTTTCTTTTTACCGTTTCTCTTAGTAATGAGAGAATTTTACACAAATGATTATTGTAGATGCATAACATGGTAGTTACAGAAGGGGTGTTGGAGGCTGTGTTCAAACTTGTTCATCTTACAGGTGGAGATACTGAGGCCCAGAAAGCAGAAATAATGTCCTCAAAGTCTCCACAGAGCAGGTGCTCACTAAAGTACTTGTTGATTGAATCAACACAAACACACGCATTACAGACAGGGAGCACGACCTGTTTGGAAGTCCCAGGCAGCTGGGCTTTGACTCCAGTGCGCACATCACTTCACAGCATCCGGAAGCACATTCACGTAAGTGATTGCAGGTAAGCACTTTATGGTTCCTATTTTACATGTGCGGCAAGTGAGGCCCAGAGAGGTAAAGTGTCTTGTCCAAGGTTACACAGCAAGTTAAGAGGTCATGTTGGGATTTGAACTTAGCTCTTGTATAACCTTTGGGGCTCTTTCTGGAACTCTGGCAGAGGGTTCAACCTTTATTTTGTGCCCCTTTCCAAGGGTCCAGGGCCCAGGGCATGGACCAGCGCCCAGGGCCAGCCCTGGGCTTGCTCAGCCGGGATATGCGTGAGTAAGTGTGTGCTTATGTGCAGGAAGTCAGTGGCCTCATCGCTGCTGTTCCTGAGCAGGTTTCTGGCAGCTGCAGCTCGGGGTGCGTGTGGGGCACAGGCTGCCCAGGAGTGGCTGGGATCCACGCCCGCTCTGCTGCCGCCCGCCTCCCCTCCTGTTCCTGGGCAGGCAGGCAGATCTTGTGCCAGGACTTGCCGGAGCCTCTGCATCAGGCAAAGTGGCAGGTACATTCCTCCTCCTGGAGTCTCTGTGCAGCAGCGGGGGGCAGGTGGGGTTGGGGGGACAGGCACTGACTAATTCTATACAAATTGGCTAATATTCTGAAGAATGCCATTCTGTAAGAAAGCAAATATTTAAATACTCAAGGCTGGGCCCTCTCCGCCCCCGCACCCAGGTCCTGACACCTGCCAAACGCTGGCAGAGCCTCTGGGAGGCATTTTGGGGCTGCACACCTGGCGGCCTCATGGGAGCTCTGTGACCCCTGGACTGAGTGGGGAGTGGGTGGCTGGCAGAGGGGACACCTGAAGCGGGACCCAGAGGGGGCTGTGCTGAAGCCCCCACCAGGCACCTTTTAGGTGGGGAGAGGCTTGGTGGGGAATTAGAAACTCTGGTCTGGGCACTTTCCCATGTCCGCTTTTTGGGCCTCAGTTTCTCCGTAGGGAATATGGTGTGTCTGAATGGCCAAGTAAGTGGTTTTCTAATCTGGTTGAGCCCCATACCAGACAAAATCTGAGCAGGCAGGGCCCAGGACCCTGCATTTTTACCAAGCCCCACGGGGAGCATGATGCCATTGGTCCAGGCCCCTGCCTATTCATGCCACACTGACCAGAGAGGATGGTTGTAAGCGGACCTCAGAGAGGCCTCTCTCAGCTCTCAGTGTGGGGGGAGGGTACACGGAGAGGGCACACTCCCCTCCCTCAGCTCTAGCTGAGGGAAGGGCACACCTGCCCTAGGAGGAACAGCACGGCAAGGCCAGGGAACCTGCGAGGGCCTCTGGGAAAGTGGGGGGAGCATGGGTTGTGGGGGGGACAAAGGTGGTCTAGCTTAAGGTGTGAGAGAGCAATGTCTAAGCAAAAGAAATGCATGTCTAAGAGTAAAATTTCAGGTGCTGGGAATTTCCGTGCATGACTAAGTGAAATTCAAGGCCTGCAAGGATTCTTTTCCTGCATGAAGCTTTCCTCATCTCAGCCTCACTCTCAGGCCACCTAATGACTCTCTTCTTTGACCCCCCAGAGCACTGACTCTTTCCCTCTCTTTCACCACTGAGCTATCAGTCACGAAATCTCACATTTTGCATTGCTTTATGCATTTCCTTCTTAACTATGATGACAATGGCGCTGCCTCCCCTTGGTCACACACCGTGTGTCAGGCCCTGTGCTGGCCACTTCTCTTGCATTCTCTCCTTTTCTCTTCACAGGAGTCCCATGAAGTGGTTTCTGGTACTATCCCCACTTGATAGAAAGGTAAATTGAGGCACAGAGCAAAGTGTCACTTGACTAGGGGCACCCAGCGAAGATACGAAGAGCTAGGGTTTGGCTCTGGGTCTTCCAACCCAGTGGCCTGGACTCGCATCCACCCTCTCCACTGTGTTCGGTGAGTTCCTCCAGGGCAGGGACTGTGGCCGCTCTACTCTGTGCCCTCAGTGTCAGGGTCAGGTGGAGCATGTGGTAGACCTTGCCTGGTGCCACCCACATGGATGTGCTGTGAACATTGTCCCAATTTTACAGGTGAGGAAACTGAGGCACAGGAAATGGAATGGCTTGTCCAAGGTCCTAGAACAGGCAAAAGGCAGAGGTAATTGTCTTAATTGTCCTCCAAATGCCGACCCCGAGTCAAGGATTTGAGTGCAAACAGTTTACCTGGGAGGTGATTTCCTAATGTCCAGATTGATGAGTCAGGAAATGGGATGGAAAGGGAAAGAGGCCGATAGAGGAGGGCGTGTCGGTCAGCAGGTGAACACTCTGGCTAGCTGGACACAGACCCCGTGGGACGTCTGGGAGAGGGGGCAGAACAAGCCTCAGGATTGCCCCTCCACGGGGGAGGACACTGGGGCATTCTTCCTCCACTCGCATCTGTGTTTGGCTGCAGGCTGTTCCAGGCACTTCTGGGCCAGTATGTTCTGCAGCTATAGAGGCAGAGTCATGGGTATTTGCAGTGAGAAATGGGATAGTGAGTACGAGTGGGCACTGACAGCTGCTGCCACACAAGTGTTTAAAATTTGGATTTTCAGAACTAAAATCTATCCACCTATTATTCACACATCCATCCATCCATTCACCCATTCGCCCACCTACCTATCCACCCATCTATCCATCTACCCATTCACCCACCCACTCACTCACTCACCCATCCATCTATCATCTACTTATCTATCTGTGTATCCACCCATCCATCCACCCACCCATCTATTCATCTATCCATTCATCCATCATCCATCCACCCATCCATCTGTCCACTCATATATCCATCCATCCATCATTCATTCATCCATCATCCATCCATCATCTCCCAGATCCGGGGTCTCAGGCACAGTCCAAGGCCCTGGAGGTCCAGAGATGATTTTCCAGACTTAATTCCAGTCACCCCCATACTCTGAAGGGGTTGCATGTCCCTGGCGGTTGCTGTGAGGTGGCCAGACAACATGGAGTGGACGGGCTGGCTCTTGTGGCTAGTAGCCCCTGCTCCCTAACCCTGGGACATCTGGGCTCATGGTTTCACAGCTCCTCAGAGGCTTCCAGAGATAGCTGGTGCCGCTGTCATTCCAGGAAACCCCTCAGAGGAAGCACAGTCCCCATCGTGAGCTGGCAGGGTGTAGCCCCAGAGCCTGGTGCTGTCACAGAGATTCATGCAGGCTTTACCTGCCCTCCTGTCCCAGTGCCAGGGACAGTTTGAGGACATCCAGTGCGTCTTCTCTGAGCAGCTTTGGAAGCTGGGGTGGTGACATAGATGCTCCCAGCACCAAGTTCCCTACTTCTTATTGGCACCCAGAAAGACCACCTGCTTGTACAAAGGTTGCCCCGGGCTCACATCCTGTGGAGGAAAGGGACACAGAAAGCCATCATTGGGCACCTACCTAGTGGGTGCCACATGCTCAGCATGATGGGTGTCCCTGGATCCTCAGGTATTCTTACCTCCACTGTACACTCAAGAAAACTGAGGCTCAGACAGGGGAAGTGCCTTGCTTGAGACCACACAGCCTGTGAATGTTGATGCAGGAATGATCCCAGGTCCCCTTGACTTGAGTCTCAGCTTCTTTCTCTGACCACGCACCGGGAACCGCTGTTCTAGCCCTGGGGCGCTTCATCCCTCCTTCTTCACCATCTTCCTCATCATCCAGACCCAGAGAGACTAAATAGCTTTCTCCTTCCACAGGGACCAGGTTTAGAGCCCATGCCACAGGCACACATGGCCGAGGATGCAGGGGTCATGTGGTCACCATCCGTTCTCAGCCGAAGGTCACAAACTGCTCCTTTGTAGTTGGAGCACAGGTTTAAGGTAGGACAGACAGGTAGGACCAGGGTCATGGGGTCTTGGCTTTGCTCCTTCCTTACTACGTGACCCTGGGTAAGTTACCTTACCTTTCTGGGCTCCTCGATTTTCTCATCAGTAGATGGGGAGAAATGTACACCTGCCCTACAGGGAGGATGGAAGGGAAATGGGATCAAATGTGCAAAGTGCCTTGTGCTTGTGGTCTGCATTTGTGAGGTCCCTCAAGGCTCCAGGGGTGAGGACTCCTGGGGCTCCAGCCCTTGGCAGGGAGTGTGGAGAGGAGGGATTGGCGTGGCCGGCATTGAAAGGCCTCCCCAGGCTGGGCCCGGGGCGTGCGTGTGAGCACACAGGACTGAGGCCTGGTGACCACGGGGCAGCCTTGTCGCTCCCTGCAGCCCTCTCCTACCCCTCCCATGGGCTGTCTTTACGCAGCCAGCTTCTCCCGTCCCCCAAGGGCTGCAGAGTGTGGGACTCTTGGGTCATCTCTGCTTTGTAAGGATGAGTTAGAAGCAGACATTTGGTGGTAGGGAGTCCTCAGGCCGGAGCCCCGCTGGGCAGGAAGTCCCTTCACCCAACTCTGGCTCCTCTTCTGAAGGCAGCTCCCTGGAGCTCCCACCCCGTCTGAGTTCTTCTTCCCTTCACCCAGTGGCAAAGTGGGGAAACTGAGGCTGAGACGGGATGCCTGAGCTGCACAGCCCCTCAGTGCCAGGGCCGTGTGTGGGGGAAAGTAGGCTTGGTCTGCACTGGCTGATGGAGGTCTGGGTCCTGGGTGGGGGTGGGGGACCAATCTGGTCTCAAATCTGGGGGATCACTGGGGTGGCAGCACATTCAGGAGGCATCTCTGTTCATTCAGTGGTCACTGAGCTCTGCAGTCTGCTGGTCCCTGAGGAGCCTGCTGTCTTGAGGGGCTCGGAGTTCGGCTCAGGGCCAGGCTCCCAGCTACTCACTGCTGTACGGTGACCTGGGAGCACCCTCAACCTCTGTGCCTGGGTTTCCTTTCCTATCCAGGGCAGCTCTGGGCTAGTCCCTTCCTAGGGACCTTGAGAAGCTGAAGGCTAGGACCGTGGGAAGCTCACAGCACCGTGCTGGCCTAGGGAAGCTCCTGGTAGACGCTGGCTGCTCTTATGATTGTGATTCCCATTGTCACCTGCTATGGGCCAGGCACCTTGGATACTGCCCGCAGGGTGGGTTTCACCATGACTCTGAGAGGTGGAGTTACAGGAGGGGAAACTGAGGCTCAGGCTGGAGGTGCCGTGCTTGAGGTCACGTGTCCAGGAAGTGGTTGGGCTGGGTATGAACCCAATTCTGGCTGCCATACCCCAATGGCTTCCCTGTGCCACCACCCTGCCTCAGCAGAGCCCTGAGAGGGCAGATGTGCCTTCCCTGGGCAGCTGTGGCCCCAGCAGGTACCCTCCTCCCTTCAGTTCCTAGCCTTCATGATGGACGAGTCTGAGGTTGCTTTCTTTGGGGACAGCTGGCAAGGCCAAGGGCCCTACCAGGGTCTTCTCTGGCTTATGTCCCCCCTCCCCCACCACTTTCCCCAGGGGGCCACGCTGTGACTGCCTGGGCCTGCCTGCCCCCTCCTCCCTCATAGCTTACATTCCTCCAGAAGCTTCTCCCCCAGGCGGGCAGGCAGTCAGCACCTCCCTGTGCACAGCCCTCCCCTCCTGCTCTGCTCCCCAGCTCTTTGGCAGTGGGTCCCAGAGCTCCCCGGCCTCTTCAGCTCCATCCAGCTTCTGCCTGGCTCTCCTGGTCCATCCCAGGGCCTCCCTCAGCTTCCTGTACCCAGACTGTGCAGATAAGGCCATGCTTAACCCAGAGGAATGGAGCCGGATGCTCGAGTCAAGGGCATGAGAGGGAACGCGCCAGCAGGTGGTGAGATGTTCTTCCAAGCATGCCCAGAAGGCCTCTGAGCGCCTAGTCTCTGCGGAAGGCAATGCCTGACACAGTCTGTCCCCACCTAGGAACGCCACCATTCAGCTGGCAGACCTTGCCAAGCCCATCTCATCTGAAAAATGGGGCCATCAAGATCTACCTCATGGAGTCGTGAGGACTCAGTGAAAGTCTAATCAATTACATGGTGTCTTTGCAGAGGAGGGATTTTAAACATCATATTATCTAGATTATTGGGGAAAGAGTGGAAGTTTGCCAAGGGGAAAGGCATGCAAAAAAGCGTATTCCAAGCAGAAGTTCCAGGCAGAAGTGGCTTATGCGAAAGCCAGGAGGAGTGATACGATAGGAATGGAAGAATCAGGGTGAGCCGGAGCTGGCTTGCATCAGCTTGCAAGCTGGTTGGTGAAGTCTCAGGAATTTGCGAACCGGCGGTCGGGCACAGCTATCACCAAGAGTTAAATTTTGTAGATTTATAGTTGAACAAATCAAGTTACAAAGGTAATTAACACTCAGTTTATCACTTCCGAATAATTGTACTATTATCTATTCTTTTAATAGAACTAGTGATTTGTTTTTTTCACTTTAAGGGTGTAAGAAACTTCTGCCAGCTGCTTCTAAATGTCTGCCTACAAACTCCTCTTAGTGCTACAATCTTCCATTTTCACGCAGGGTGGAAGCGCTGTGTATGAGAGGGTGGGCTGTTTCTCAGTTTTCCCCACCTTCGTGTCCAGGGATATCATGTGGGTAGATTAATATTGGTAGTGGTGAGAGTATTTGTACCATGGAAATTGGGCAATGCTACAAAACCAGGACCCTTCCTACCTCCGGGAAATGCTTATTGTTAAGCATTTATTTCTATTTTTATTTATTTATTTATTTTTGAGATGGAGTCTCACTCTGTCACCCAGGCTGGAGTGCAGTGGCATGATCTTGGCTCACTGCAGCCTCTGCCTCCTGGGTTAAAGCGATTCTCCTGCCTCAGCCTCCCATGTAGCTGGGATTACAGGCACCCACCACCATGACAGGCTAATTTTTGTATTTTTAGTAGAGAAGGGGTTTTGCCATGTTGGCCAGGCTGGTTTCGAACTCCTGACCTCAAGTGATCCACCCACCTCAGTCTCCCAAAGTGTTGGGATTATAGGTGTGAGCCACCACACCCTACCCTGTGTGTAAGCATTTACCAGCGCACTGTGGGCTAACAGTTAGCAAGACCTCACTGCATGGCAGGCTATACCGCTGTCAGGCTATATGTGTATTATATTGTCTCCTCACAGCAGCCCTGTTACTGTCAGACTGTTAGCAGCAGACTGTTACTGTCTCCATTTTACAGTTGTGAAAGCTGAGGCATGAGGGAGATGCAGACATTTTGCTCAGAGTCGTATTATGAGCGGCAGACCTGGGAAGCGTTCCTGGAACGGTGGGTGTCTGGGTGAGAGGGTAGCTGAGACATGTTCCAAGTCCCGATCTTTCCGTTATCCTCTTCTCCCCACAAGGAAGGCTGGACTTGACCTTCAATAAGGTGGAGGCAGACGGAATCTCAAAGGCCAGAAAGGGCTCCCTCAGATCCAGCTTTGCCTCCAGCCTCACAGCAGGAAGACCAGGGGGTCGAGAACCAACAGCATAGGGCTGATTCTGCCCTGTCCTCCCTAGGGGGCTGCCCCTGAGTGTCATCTGCCTGCTTGCAGTGGCCCTGCTCAGCCCTGGGTATCCATGGCTCAGATGGTGCCAGCCTGGGCTCCAACACCAGCTTGGGAGCTCCCTCCGGGGTCCACCTGCCAGGCCGAGTTTCGCAACCCTCCTGGGCTGCAGCTTGGCTGGTGGCAGCTGGTTTGTAAACACGCATGTTTTCGGTGCCTTCTCCCATTAGGTTGTGTCATACTTCGCACCCCACGTGGCCGACACAGCTCCAGTGGGACCCTGTTGGTGTGATGCCCAGCCCAGCGGCTCCCAGGGTGGGGTCCACGCCTCTTTGGGGCTAATACCTTCCTTCTTAGGTTCTGGGCCATGGGGACCCAGAAGCCCCTGACACTTAGGTACCTGCTACTGTGTGCAGGAGACTGTCCTCTCCGAGACGTAGTGTGGGGTCGCGGTGAAGAACCTGGGCTGTGTGTTCACTCAGACCTGGGAGCTATGCGGCCGGGGCTGCAGTGCCCTCGTCCGTAAAATGGGCACAGCAACAGCTCCTTCCATTGGATGGATGCTGGTCCAGATCCAGATGGAGCGAAGGTCCTCTGTGCAAAGTCCTTCCATTGGATGGATGCTGGTCCAGATCCAGCACAGATGGAGCGAAGGTCCTCTGTGCAAAGTCCAGGAAGGAGAGTGCGTGGGGGTAGAGAGCACACTCCTCCCATTTTGCAGATGAGGTAACTGAGGTGCAGAAAGGAGAAGCCACTGTCATGTGGCCCCATAGCCAGGGCTCTTTGGACACCTTCCTCTCAGCCATGGCAGCCAAAAATTGTTTCCTTTAGAAGCAGAAATAGAGGCAGGGCTCTTCGTTGCTTCAAGTCAACCAGCATTGAACAAGCCTCTAAGCTCTGTAAGCAGCTTCCTGCGGGTGTGGAAGCCAGCTTAGAGCAGGGGCTCCGAGAGGTTAAGTGACACACCCCTGGTCACACACTGGTGAAGGGTGGCTCCTGTGGGTCAAGGGTAGCATCATCCTAAGCCAGGGCTCAAGAGACTCAGGTTCTGGCCTTGTTGAGAGGTTGGGGGCAGGTGACATCTCCCTCTGGGCCTCAGTTTCCTCTGGAGCTGACAGTGTGCCAGGCAGAGTTTAGAAAGAGGGCCTAGTGGAAGGAGTGGTGGGAGAGAGTGGTGGGAGAACAGGGAGTTGGGTGCCTGGGCGGGTTGTGGGGTGTGTGTCCCCTGGCCTGCCAGGCTCACGGACACCATTGCACACAGTCTTCCTTGACCCCAGCAAATATGGCACCAGGAGCAACTGCTTTGCCTCTTCTTTGCCCTCTTACTCCCAAAAGACTGCCAGAGAGGCTGGACACGGTGACTCATGCCTGTAATCCCAGCACTTGGGGAGGCTGAGGTGGGCAGATCACCTGAGGTCAGGAGTTCGAGAGCAGCTTGGTCAACATGGCAAAACCCCATCTCTACCAAAAATACAAAATTAGCTGGGCATGGTGGTGCATGCCTGTAGTTCCAGCTATTTTGGAGGCTGAGGCAGGAGAATTGCCTGACCCAAAAGCCAAGGTTGCAGTGAACCGAGATTGTGCCACTGCACTCCAGCCTGGGCGACGAGAGCAAACCTCCATCTCAAAAATGAATAAATAAATAAATAAATAAAAGACTGCCGGGGAAAAATCAAAGTAAAAGAGAGAAAAGCAGGTGTCCAGGTGTAGAAAGAGAAGTGATGTCTGTGCTGTGTTTGTAATTGCCAGTAAGTGCTCAGTGTAGCCTTTGAGTTCCCTAGTGGCCAAAGTAAAAAGGGATGAGTGGGCTTTTTATCCCACTTCCGTGGTGGGTTTGCAACAAGGACCAAGTAAGACCCTACAGGTGAAAGCACTTTGCAGATCACGAGGCCCCTGCTGAGGAGGGGGAGAGTGATGATTGCTGACAGTATCTGAGTTCACCGCTGGGACTGAACCTTAGGCCTCGCCATGTCTAATCTTAATGTGTCTAACCCGCCGCTGGTGCCGATGGCCTTTCCAGCACTGTCTCCAGCGTTCTTCACCTCAGGGTGGACGCTCAGGTGGCACTAGGCCTCTGCTCAAGATGACCCCTCAGCCAGGAACACCTGGCTCACTGCTCCTGGGGAGCCTCATCTCCATAGCCCCTCCTCTGGGACCCTTCACTGGGCCACCCCAGGCTGGCTCTGGGGCCCTCACCTGCGCTTCTGTGAGTCCATCCTGCACACACGACACTGGATTAAAACCTCCTCTTTCACCAGACGCCTGGCGGGCAGGGTTGGGGGCCCTGTAGGTTCTGGCACAGGCCCCTGCACAGTCAGTGGTTTGCTGAATGAATGCCCGTCGGTACTGAGCCCACACCCAGCCCTCTGATCCCCACCTGTCCTCAGCAAGGCAGAACACCTGGTGTTCTGGGCGTTACCTCCCCAGAAGCCCTGGCTGCCCCGGGCCTGCCTTTGCCCGTCCAGGAGGGTGGATCCTGACCCCATATATATCCTGCCTCCCTGAGCTGCCTGGAGCCCGGAACTGTCAGGGGCCTGGGCGGGAGAGGGGTGGCCAGGGCAAAATCAGCGGAGAGGGAGGGCTCGTGTTTCCACTTCCTCGGCCGCTGCTGCTTTCACTCGCTCTCTGCACTGGGCCGCTGCCTTCTGCATTGACTCTCGCCCATGTCTCCCAGCAACCTCCTGTGGCAGGAGCTGTTTTATCCCCATTGTACAGATGTGGGAATCGAGGCTCAGAGGCAAGTGCTCTTCCACGGCTTCGTAATTTGTAACAAGTGGCGGGTAGGCCTCGGGGGTCGTGTCCTCCCTCCAGATGTGAACATCTGGAGGGAGAGAAACAGGGAAAGAAAAATAAATCAAGGAGGTGGCTGGGCAGGCCTGGGGGGTGACAGTCGCTTGAGGAGGAGGAGACACTAGCGAGTGTGCACCCCACCACTCACACGCTCACCAGGCCCCCAGCTCACTGTCACCCTTGCGTCTGCCTCCAGGCATCCCACAGCTGCACACTCACTGTCCCAGGCTCCTCCCTTGCAAACCCACGATCCCCGCTTCCAGCAGGACACACTGAGACACACTTGCACCTCTGCACTGGCACGGCGCATCCTCTGCACCCACACACGTGTGCTTGCGCTCAGGCTTACGCCCTGAGCAGCCCAGGGAGACCCCATGCTCACACACCATGAAAATGCCCATGGCCTGGGTCCCCTCTTGAGCCACACACCTGCTACCCCTCGTGTCCGGCCACCAGCCTAGCCCCAGATGCCACCCCAGGGGCGCCAGGTACCTCAGCCATCCAGGGTGATTCCCTTCAGGTGGGGCAGGTGTTCTCAGCTGCTTGGGCTTGCCCTGAGGGTGGGGATGAGGCCCTGGCAGCCGCTGGAGCAGAGCTGGGATGCCCACACCTGTGAGGACATGCCTGGGCCTGGTGCCAGCACAGTGGCCACTCCCTCTACCCTCCAGCCTATGGGAGGGCAGCCTGTGCCAGGTGAGGGACGCCAGCCTCACATTCTGGGAGTGTCGGGGAAGCCCAAGGAGGGGCACGGTGGGCAGACCTGGGCCAGGCCCTTCTCTCTGATTTTGAATCTCAGCATCCCAGCTGCGTGACCTCAGGTGACATGTCCCAAGCCTCAGCTTTCTGCTCTGCTAAATAGGTTGATGACAACCTTCCCTCATGGCAATTGTGAGAACAAGGAAGCTAGTGTGAAATCCACGGCTTGGCTTTCCTACCAGGGGCCATCACTCTGTCCCAGAGCTGGAGGCCTACTCCCCCATCTCTCCCCACCTGTTTTTTTTGTTTGTTTTGTTTTTTTTGAGACGGAGTCTCACTCTGCCACCCAGGCTGGAGTGCAATGGTGTGATCTCGGCTCACTGCAACCTCGACCTCCTGGGTTCAAGTGATTCTCCTGCCTCAGCCTCCCGAGTAGCTGGGATTACAGGCACCCACCACCACATCTGGCTAATTTTTGTATTTTTAGTAGAGATGGGGTTTCACCATATTGGCCAGGTTGGTCTCAAACTCCTGACTGCAGGTGATCCACCCACCTTGGCATCCCAAAGTGTTGGGATTACAGGCATGAGCCACCGTGCTTGGCCTTTAGTTTTTGTTGTTGCTTTTTTTTGTTTTGTTTTTGAGTCAGAGTCTCACCCTGTTGCTCACGCTGGAGTGCAGTGGCATGATCTCGGCTCACTGCAACCTCTGCCTCCCAGGTTCAACCGATTTTCAAGCCTCTGTCTCCTGAGTAACTGGGATTGCAGGTGTCTGCCACCACGCCCGGCTAATTTTTTTTTTTTTTTGTATTTTTAGTAGAGATGGGGTTTCACTATGTTGGGCAGGCTGGTCTGGAACTCCTGACCTCAAGCGATCTACCTGCCTCAGTCTCCCAAAGTGCTGGGAATACAGGTGGGAGCCACTGCACCTGGGCCACACCTGTCCTTTTAAAAACAGCTTGATCGAGCTATAAATCACATACCCTACAATTCATCTATTTAAGGTGTACAGTTTAGTGGCTTTTAGCATATTTACAGACAGTGCAAACATCAACACTGTCTATTTATTTGTTTTTTAGGGACGGGCTTTCTCTGTTACCCAGGCTGGAGTGCAATGGTGTGATCACTGCTCACTGCAGCCTTGACCTCCTGGGCTCAAGCGATCCTTCCTCCTCAGCCTCCGGAGTAGCTAGAACTATAGGCACGCTCCACTGCACTTGGCTAATTTTAAATTTTTTTGTAGAGATGGGGTCTCAATCTGTTGCCTAGGCTGGTCTTGAATGCCCAGCCTCAGGCAGTCTTCCCACCACAGCCTTGCAAAGTGTTGAGATGACAGGTGTGTGCCACCATGCCTGGCCATCATTGTCAATTTTAGGGCTTTTTCATCACCATAAAGAGAAACTCTGCGCCCTTTAGTCATTCCTCCCGTATCCTTCCAGCCCTCCAGTCCTAAGCAGCTGCTAGTTCACTTTCTGTCTGTGTCCATTTGCCTCTTCGGGACGTTTTGTGTAAGAGGAATTAGATCACATGTGGCTTCTTTCACTTAGCACAGTGTCTCCAAGGTTCATCCACGTTGCAGCTTGTGTCACGACTTCCTTTTTCATGGCTGGGTAATATTCCATCGCTTGGACATTCCACGTGTTGTTTATCCGCTGATCTGGTGACGGGCATATGGGTTGTTTCCGTGCTTTGGCCTGTTTCGTGGTGAATAAGCTGCTGTGAACATTCATGCCTTACCTGCCTTCTGCCTGATTTTGCCTGACTTGCTAAGTTTAGCCTCTTGGCTTTTAGCCAAGCTGAGAGGTGAGCAGGCCGGTGTAGGAGGATGATTAGACAAGCTGTGCTCAGTCTCTGAGGCGGGGTTCTGGAGGATGGGAGGAGGTAGCTGGTCTTAGAGAGGTAACCACCTCTTTCCCACCTGTTCCCACTGGGACACTTGCCTCCCCCTCCCTCTTGTCCTCTGTCTTCTCACCTTAATAGTGATAGTCAGAGGCAACTTTATGGCCAGGTCTTTTGAGTACAGAATGTCAATGGATCCTAAAACACACAAATAAACATACCTTACACACACACACACACACACACACACACACACACACACACACACATAGTGAAGTGATATTATTGGGATGCCCAGTTTATAGACAGGGAAATTGAAGCTTAGGCATTGAAGTGACTTTGCCAAGCCCTGCAACTGTTGGGGCAGGATTTGAACCCAGACCTGTCCAGTTCTTGGAGAACCGGATGTGCCCCCTCTTTCCTGCCTGTTCCACCACCCTGGGTGTCAGTTCTGCCCCAGTGCCACCTTGCCAATTCAATCCAGTCTAGTCCAAAGCTCATGCCCAGATGTGCGAACCAGGGCTGAGGAGGGTAAGGGGAGATGCCAAGGCAAGGACCTTGCTGGATTTGTGATGTGCCAACCCTGGCTTGGGCCCCGGGCCCCGGAATCCAGATCTGAACCAGACACCATCCCTGGAGGCTGGAAGTCAAGGTTGGGGGGTTGTAGGCGGGGAGGTGTTGGCATGGAAGACCTGGTGACGGGGAGGGAGGTGGGGGGGAACCCGACCCAGTCAGGCTGGGAGAGTTCAAGACAGGCTTCCTGGGGTGTCAGTAATTGAGCAGGACCCGGGTGGCTACTGAGGGAGCGTATTCCTGGCAGAGGGAATGGCATGAATAGAGGCGTGGAAGAGAGGAGGGAGAAAGCGTGCAGTGATTTTCCCTAGAGTGGTTCTGTGGGTGGAGCCCAGAGTGTGAGGGATGAGATTTGAGAGATGGAGACGGCGTAGACCCTGAAGGACCTAGAATGCTAGGCAAAGAAGCCCAGATCTTCTCCCGTGTGCAATCGGGAGACATGGAGGATTCTAGAAGGAGAGTGGCTTCTGCATTTGGAAAGCTTCTCTGGAGTGGAGGTGAAGGTGGGGTGGCCGAGGGAGGGGCTGGCAAGCAATTGTGGGGACCCCGAAGGGTTGGGGTGGAGGTCAGAGTTGGCAGCGGCAACAGGAGGGACTGACATAGACCTGGGGTGGGGACAGGAAGGGGGTGGAAAGTTTGAAAAACTCCAGGAGGTGGACCTGGGGGTGATGGTGGGTGCCTGTAATCCCAGCTACTTGGGAGGCTGAGGCAGGAGAATTGCTTGAACCCAGGAGGTGGAAGTTGCAGTGAGCCGAGATCTCACCACTGCATTCCAGCCTGGGCGACAGAGCTAGACTCCATCTCAAAGAAAAAGAAAAAAGAAAACCTCCAGGAGGTGAATCCAAAGAATCAGATGCGCAGGAGCCCAGAATCCTCCATCCTGGGAAGATACCAGGGTCTACACCCTGACTTTGGCCAGGGAGGCCTCAGCTGGGATGAAATCCTCCGCAGAAACCCAGCAGCTCACACCAGCACTGGCTGGAGCTACTGCAGAGCCGGATGACAGGCTTCCACCTACAGAAGTTCTACAAGACACAAAACTCATCTGATATGACAGAAAGCAGATTGGGGTGGCAGGAAGCCTGGGTCAGGGCACTCACGTGAAAGGGTGCAGGGGAAACTTGTAGGGTGACAAAATGTTCTACATCTTGCTCATGGTGGTTACCTGGGCATAGGTACTTGCCACACTCATCCAACTGTACATTTAAGACCTGTGCATTTTACTGTGCGTAAATTATATCTCATAAAGGGAAGGAGAAAAATCTAGTAGCTAATAACTGGTAACACAGAAATAGCTCTGGGGTAGCCAGGTGTAGTGGCTCATATATACCTGCAATCCCAGCACTTTGGGAGTCTGACGTGGGCAGATTGCTTGAGCCAAGGAGTTTGAGACCAGCCTGGGCAACATGGTGAAACCTAGTCTCTACAAAAAATACAAACATTAGCTGGGTGTGGTGGCATGCGCCTGTAGTCCAAGCTACTCAGGAGGTTGAGGTGGGTCAGGGGGTTGAGGCTGCAGTGAACTGAGATTTTGCCGCTGCAC
>PVKP010032852.1:0-25548 GCA_004027715.1 Plecturocebus donacophilus | reverse complement strand
TGTATTCTGTTGGTCATAAGACCAACTCAGATTTAGTGGGAGGAGACGAAGACTGTGTAAGTATGGAAGTAGCAGGAGGCAACAATCACTTGAGTCATCTTGGAGTCTGGCTACCACACCGACAAACGTCTCATATCCATAATATATGAT
This sequence comes from Plecturocebus donacophilus, assembly GCA_004027715.1. NCBI lineage: Eukaryota > Metazoa > Chordata > Mammalia > Primates > Pitheciidae > Plecturocebus > Plecturocebus donacophilus. The sequence continues at coordinate 25,398 of PVKP010032852.1, read as the reverse complement.
TAACTACTATAGATCAGTAACAAAAAGATAACCCAATTAAAAATGGGCAAAAATCTTAAACAGATACCCAGAGAAAGATAAACAATCACCAGTTGGTCGCTGGGGAAATGCACCATAAAACCACAATGAGATACCTCTACGTATCCACTTGAATGGCTAAAATTAAAGATGCAACACAATTGTTGGCAGTGACGTGGAGCACCTAGAGCTTTCATCGATTTTATGGTGCAAGTAAAAAAGGTACAACAAATGTGAGGAAAGTCAGAATAGTCAAGACCTGAAAAAACCTTAAGTGATTATCAGTGAGGAATGAATAAATTGTATTATTTGTATATATTATAATCATACACAAAATAAATTATGATTAATACATTTATTATATATTTTAATTTTTAATAATCCATATAAAATACTACTCAGCAATAAAAATGAACTACTGATGGCTACAGTGTGGATGAATCTTCCCCACATTATGCTGAGTCAAAGAAGCAGAACACCAAAGTATATGCTAGTGATACCATTTATATGAAGTTCTAAAACAGGCAAAACTCATCTATGGTGAAAATATGGTAGGAATTTACTATGGAAGAGCATAAAAGAACTTTCAGAATTATGGAAATGTTCTATATCTTGATAAAAACGTGTATTATACATTAGATTTTTGCATTTCAACACATGTAGCTTTTCCTTTAAAAAGTGACCCCAGAGCCCAAAGTACAATAAAAAAAAAAAAGAAAAAATAGTTAACAAAAAGTTAATAAACAAGGCCAGTGAATACAGGAAAGTCCCCTGAAAGTTATTAGGGACTTACACTCTGGGAAAAAAAAAAAATAACAAATGTTGAACTCTAAAAGGTATGGTTATGTTTGTTATCTGCAGAGAGAGGATTAGCAGTTGTGAAACTACTTTTTGTATATTCTAAGCTTGAGTATATTGATGGTAATGAGAACCAAGTTTCTCATTTTTGGAGAAGGTAGTAACAAGTGTGTGAGGGATAAGACTGTATTCTATCCTAGAAAGGAATTATAGGTATCAATATGAATTGATGAGTTTATGATAGATACAAATCTAATCATGAAGAAACATCAGACTAATTCAAAATGAGGAATATTGGAATATTCTGCAATATAACACCTGCGCCTTTTAAAACTGTCAAGGTTAAGAAGTACAAAGAGATGAAAAAATGACAGAGCAGGGAACTCCAAAACTACATCCCTCCATTAAACCAAAAATTAAGCTGCCGAAAATTGTCAGTCAACTTGTTCAGATCTCTAGAATCTAATCAAAGGCTTACAACTACCAGGGGAATGCTTTAAAAAGAAAGAAGCTGCTAAAATTTGTTCAGAAAACATTATATTTTAACTTACCTGGTGACCACCCCAACTCCACCATGCAGTGGCAGCCATAAGGACGGCAGCCCATGTTCCTGACAGAGCTTGCTGTGCCAGAATAAGCAATGTGGATCATGTTCTTGGAGGACTCGATGTGGTCATCAACCTGTCTGGTGGCTCCCTGAGGAATAAGCTTTGAGGCTTGCCTTTGTTTCACCTGTCTCAGAGCTTTTAGGGGGCTAGGGCAGCATTTGTCAGAAGCATTTAAAGGTAAATAGTACTCATTGTAGCAGCCTGGGACAAGCAACAGACAAACCAAATAGCCTGGGAAGAAAGAGGCTGTGTACGGAGATACATGGGAGAACAAGTGCTTTGAAATGCTTCACATATACAGGAAGTCTAGAGGGCCTAGAGCTGAATGCATGCTCAGAAGAAACCTTAGAAGATCCTAAGCTTTCATGTCTGGCTGACGTTTAAGCTCCATGCAAGCAGGAATCTTAAGGCTAAGACAGAGTTGTAAGTGGTCTTGCAAAGCATTGAAGAAATGCCCAATACAGAGCCAATCTGAAAAGATCCAGAGTATTTTTCCTCCTTTGGCTCCAGGCATTTAAGGAAACCTGTCAAATGACTAGCTGATCACTAAGGTAACAGAACAGAGACTTGAGTGACAACCTGTGACAAAGAATATAGTCTTTACAAAAAGAGTTTAATAGAGTCACTACACATACAACTACAACCCACAATAAGTAGCAAGAACAAACCCTGAGGAAAGGGAAGAAGGTGATTCCAAAATTACCACAATATAATATACAAAATGTCCAGTTTTCAACAGGAAGCTATGCATACATAGAAACAATAAATTACAGCCCAATCACAGAAAAAAAGCAGAAATAGGAAGTATCCTTGAGGAAGCACAGACATGATACTTACTGCTCAAAGATTTTAGATCAACTGTTTAAAGTATAAATAACTAAAAGGAGGATGATGTATGAACTAAGAGAAAATTTCAATAGATATGTAGAAATTATTTAAAAGGTACCAAATAGAAGTTCCGGAACTGAAAAGTACAGGAACTGAGTTGAAAAATTAGCTAGAGAGATTCAACTAGCAAACTTGAGCAGACAGAAGAAAGAATTAGGGAACTGGAAGATACAGGTCAATTGATATTATCTAATCTAAGGCAGAGAGGAAAAAGAATGAAAAAAAATGCACAGAACTGAAGAGACTTTGAAATGTTTATAGTGGTAAATTTTAATTTACAGAATTTTAAAAATATACAGTAAAATACACATTTTACTGTAATATTTTTAATTTATAAAAATGTAAATAATCTACTGGCATAAACACAGACAATGGAAGAAAACTGAGAGTCCAGAAATAAATTCACATATCTATGGTTAATTGACTTTCAACAAGCATGTCAAGACCATTCAGTGGCAAAGGTCATACCATTTCAATAAATGGTATGAGGTCCACTGGATATTCACATACAAGAGAATGAAGGTGGACCCCCTACTTCACATTATATAAGAACTTTAACTCAAAATGGATCAGTAACCTAAAAATAAGAGCAAATGCTATAAAACTCTCAGTAGAAAAATAGGGGTAAATCCTCATGACCTTGGATAGGTAATGAAATATTAAATATAACATCAAAAGTACAAATAACAAAATAGGTAAATTGAACTTCACCAATATTTAAAACTTTTCTGCATCATAGGACATGATCAAGAGTGAAGAGGCAACCCACGGAATAGGAGAAAATATTTGCAAACAACATAGATGATAAGGATCTAGTATTCAGAATCTATAAATAACATTGATTAGAACTCAACAGCAAAATGAAAAATAACCAATACAAAAATGAGCAAAGGACTTGGATAGACATTTCTCCAAAAAGATCTACGAATGGTCAACAAGCACATGAAAAGATGCTGAACATCATTAGGTATTAGGGGAATGTAAATCAAAATCACCATGAGATACCATGTCATGTCCATGGCTATAATTAAAAAAAAAAAAGGGTTGGTGAGGATGTGGAGAATTTGGAATCCTTTTACATTGCTTATGGAAATGTAAATGGTGCTGTAATCCAAGTACTTTGGGAGGCTGAGCTGGGAGGATTCCTTAGAGCCAAGGAGATCAGGGGTGCAGCCCTGATCCATGATTGCACCACTACATTCCATCCTGTGTGAGAGAGCAACCTTCTCCTGTCTTAAAACAACCAGCTAAGCATTGTGGCTCATGCCTTTTATCCCAGCACTATGAGGCAGGCAGATGGCTCAACTCCAGGAGTTCAAGACCAGCCTGGGCAACATGGTGAAACCCCATCTCTACAAAAAATTTTAAAAATTACCCGGGCATGGTGACATGTACCTGTAGTCCCAGATCCTGGGGAGGCTGAGATAGGAGGATCACCTGAGCTGAGCCCCAGAGGTTGAGGCTGTGGTGATCCAAGATCATACCACTGCACTCCAACCTGGGCATCAGAGTGAGACACTGTCCCAAAACAAAACAAAAACCAAAAACATAAAGGTGCCATATGACCCAGCAATTCCTCTCCTTAGTACTTACCAAAAGAGTTGAAAACAGGTACTCAGACAGATACTCATGAATAACCAAAAGGTGGAAATAATCTAAATGTGTTTGAGCATATGAATAGATAAACTGTGGTATATACATACAGTATGGTTTGGGTCATAATCCCAAAAGGCAATCCTAAAAGATCAAAATCCCTTACCTTATTATCATCTTTATTTGGGATTTAAGTATGGCTTAAGGAGCTGTGTATGAGTGCCAGGTTGACAAGGGTAAACTTGTGGACTTAATTTTAGGTGTCAGTGATTTTAAATGTCACCTTGACTAGATTAAGGAATACCTAGAAAGCTGGTATAGCATTATTTTGGGTGTTTCTGTTAGGGAGAGGAGATTAGCATGTGAAACTGATTGGATTTAGATGGGGAAGATCTGCCCTCAATGTTGGTGGACACCATCCAATCAGCTAGGGATCTGGAGAAAGCAAATGGGTCTCTGAGAGCTGGGACAGACTTTGCTGCTGCTGCTGCTTTGGATACCAGAAATTTGACTTCAGGAAAGTGCATTATCACAGCGTTGATTGTGTGTAAGCATTGTGCACTTATGTAAAAACATTGAAACTTCCTCAATAAATGAAGAAATTACCTGGTTTGTACCTCTTCATTTGTGAAAGATAAAATTTCTCAAGATCCCAGCTCTTTGGGCAACTGTGTGTGCAGTGATGACCCGTTGTGTTTTTTAAGTGATCTCATCAAAAGACTTAGATTTGTTCTCCGGGTATTTCATATGACTGCAGTTATAAAGCTGGGACACACACAATTACTAACTAGTAATAGGCATTTACACATTTCCCCTTTGAGCTATTTCTTTATGAACATGGTTCATCTACTCAAAGTGGTCTGTCACATTTTTATGTTTCTCAAATCTCCTTTAAAAATAATTTTTATTTTTTCCAAAATTATATTTTTAGGATTATAGACTAGGAATTTTGATCTTTGGGGATTTCAATATTCTGGATTATAGTGTTTTGATATAGTGTTATGATCAACTCCCCATACAGTGAATATTATTTGGCAATGAAAAGGAATTAAATATTGATTCATGCTACAGCATGGTGAACCTAAAAAACATGTTAAGTGAAAGAAACCAAACCTAAAAGTCCCATGTATTGTGTGGTTAAATGGTTAAAATGGTGAATTTATCACAATCAAAACCAGTAAACCTCCTACAGGAAAAAATAAAGGACAAACAAGGCTGTTCTTTATTAATGGAGACTAAAGAGACATGATAACTAAATGCAGTTTATGATTGTGGATTATGTCTTTGATCTGGGGAAAATAGCTATAAAGGAAATTATTGGGACAGTTTGTTAAATTTGAAAATGGACTGGATTTGGCTGGTCACAGTGGCTTACACCTATAATCCCAGCACTTTGGGAGGCCAAGGTGGGTAGACTACCTGAGACCAGGAGTTTGAGACCAGCCTTGCCAACATAGCAAAACCCTGTCTTTACAAAAATTAGAAGGGCATGGTGGTGTATACCTGTAGTCCCAGCTACTCAGGAGGTGGAGGCTTGAATCTGGGAGGCAGAGGTTACAGTGAGCTGAGATCGTGCCACTGCACTCCAGCCTAGGTGACAGAAACTCCATCTCAAAAAAAAAAAAAAGAGGACTGGATTAGATAATAGTATGTGTATGAATACTGAATTTCCTGGTTGTATTAAGTGTATACTGTGTTATAAATTATGTATCAGAATTACATTTTGGCAATTTTAGGCTTTAGAAATTTTGATCTTTGGGGATTTCATTGTTTAAGATTATGGCATTTGGGATTGTGAACATTAGAGAATGTCTTTGTTCCTAGTAAATCTATGCTGAGGTATTTAACGGTAAAGGGGTATGATGTTTCCAATTTACTTTCAAAGTGGCACATGAAAAAATACAAGGCAAATTGTGTAATATGTAAATGGTGAATTTATACTAATATTTCAACTTTTCTGTGAGTTTGAAGTTATATCATACTTAAATTTTGTAACCAGCAAAATTGGATTTGTCTTTGTGTTATCTTCTCGACATCAGCATGGCCCAGGTGATGTTTGAAAAATAATGTTAGGTATGCTTCTTTGGCTTAGGTGCCTCATTTCACTCTATCCTTAGACATTTGTCTGTTCCACAACCTGTGGCTTCCACTATATTACTTATTTTAATTACTTTTAGCAATTTCCCCGTAAGCTTTTTACATCATTATTATTAAGTATTAGCTTCTATAGACATTTATTGTTATGGCTGGTAATAGCCTTTGGAGACCTATTCTTATTTTGTATATTTTTTTTTCTGTTTACATACCTTACTTTTGCAGTATCTTGGGTAATGTGAAAAATGCAACTTTTTTTTCTTCTATTTTAAGAAATTTAAATATTAACTTCCTGGTGAAAAGCTTTGCTGTTCTAGTTCTCGTCCAGTAGCTTTTTTTGTCTGAAATTTCTGTTCAGTCTCTCGTTAGAAAGATCAAGTGCGGTATGAGATCTAACCTTAGTAAGAACATACTGGACTATGCTCATTTTTGTTGACAACTCAAAGAAGTAATCTCTAAATGCTATCAAACAGGACTGTGCCTTCTGTCAGCCACAAAAAAAGTCAGCGAAGTTCTCCTAAGTAGAAGTGCCATCAAAACCTAGTACTGTGTTATTGGTATTCACCTATGGACTTTAACCTGTCCATAGCTACTGTTCTTATGAATAAGTAAATATCTAGTTGAGGCTATTTTGAATGAGTTTATTAAGAAGATCATGCAAACCGACTTCATGATGATTCGTTGGTACTACCTGTATTTTCAGTTGGTTAACCAGTTTTCTTTCCTTTGTGGTTTATGATGGGATCTCCACTAGACAGAGGTAACCCATTGGATAGTTGTGTAACTGGATGCCGTTGTGATGGTGCTTGTTGGTTTAGTTTTCATGATACTCTTCTTGAAGTTATGCCTGCAATGCTGCCACTTACTTTATGCTTGCATGACATTATTACTTTGATTGTGCATTATTGGCTTGGGTTTTTAAAATCTATTATTTTATGCTTAGAATAATTCCTTAAATATTTTTGGTGATCCAGAATTTGTGGAAATTAGTTTCAAGTCTAACTTTTGGTGGATCCTTTTCAGTTTTTGAAAATATATTCAATGTCACCATTAAGTTTATGCTTTGGCTAAGAATTCAGAAAACAGGGTAAGCTTGTTTAAACACCCAGGAAGAGACCACTTGCAAGGCAGACAATTACTAAAGCTGAGAACTAACTTTCTTTGTGAGATTTATAGACTAAAGAAAAAAAACTGTATATTTAGAGTAAAAACTAAGTTTTAGGAGACAGTTTCATCAAATAGCTGAAATTCAGGAGGCTCAGTTAAGGTAACAGTAAATGTGATTAAATTGTGCCGAAAGTGTGCACATCTGATTTGTCATTATATTTCAGAGATGCTGTTCACTCTGCATACTGGTCTATATTCTGAAACTAAGATTCTTGGGGTTACAAAGTAAAATTAAAATTAGTATTTCAGAAAGTGGTTTCCTGAGCATTTGTACGGACCTTGGAAATAGTTGCTCACTTCTTCTTTTCTAATCACTATCAGTATAGTTTTTCTTGGACAAAACTGATTTCGTTTTAGTTTTTTCTTGTGTTTCTTTGCTTGTTTACTACTATTTATACCTCTGTAGAAGAAGGTGGATTGTTTTTCAAACTAAGAAACAAAACCTGTTCTGAAGTGGGCCTGTATATGAACATATACAATGCTCAGCGGTAGAGAGTTCTAACATAGAAATTATTTTCTAGTGTTCATACTGAGACAGTGTTAAAATGAAAAAATAATTTTTGTCTTGAAATTTTCGTTATCTTGAAAACTGTAAAGGATCCATTGATTTTTGAATGGCCATCAGAGAAACGCTTATGATAAATAGCATAAAACTTCAGATAAATGGTGATTCATCTCTTACTATTTATATTCTAATTCATTTATATATTTTTGTCTTTTGGTGGAACCGATACATTTTATAGAAAATTTCCCAGGAACGAGAAAAATTTGCTGATGAAGGCAGTATATTTTACACCCTTGGAGAATGTGGGCTCATATCCTTTTCAGACTACATTTTCCTTACAACTGTTCTTTCCAGTAAGTATAAATGTTTTCTTTTTCCATTTGTAGAGCAGATACAGGACTATAAACATAATTGTTTATATGTTTATAAAACAAGGCACATTGGTAGAGTTAATGAATTATAATGAATTATAAGTTATGTGAAATTTCATTTGTTTTGAATTTACTATAACTTGTGTATAGAACCACCTGAGAGAGGCAGAAAAAAAAGAAAAAGTATCAAAGTAAACTTAAAAACAAAAAGGCCAGGCACAGTGGCTCACACTTGTAATTCCAGAACAGGCCAAGGTGGGCAGATCACTTGAACTCAGGAGTTTAAGATCAGCTAGGGCAACATGGTGAAACCCCATCTCTACAAAAGCACACCTGTAAGTCCTAGCTACTCAGGAGGATGAGGTGGGAGGACGGCCTGACCTGGGAGGCGGAGGTTGCAGTGAGCTGAGATCGTGCCACCACGCTCCAGCCTGGGCAACAGTCAGACCCTGTTTGAAAAACAACAGCAGCAAAAAAAATAAGTGACATCTACTTTTAACTCTCTGTAACTCTGTATTCTGTCACGGTAAGTCATGTATTGCCTACTACTGTATCCTTCGTTAACTTACTGGTTCTCCAATAAAACACATATTGATCTATCATTCCCTCCACTAAAGAAGAAAATTGACTCGGTTGACCTAATTGAGTTGAATATTCATTTTTTAACCTTGGAGTAATACTTCTGAAGACACAAAACTCAATTTTGACTCAGAGCACTGAGGAATTTCTGATTTTTTAAAAACTATCAATACTTTTGTTGATTAGCATTAATCAACAAAGTGATTTTTTTATTTCTTTTTGGTGTGACTTTTTTTTAACCATTCAGAAAAACTAAACAAAATGTTATGTTCATAGCTCTCCATATATATAGTCTATTAAAATCTACCTAAAGTGAACCAGAGTTCAGATTTGTATGTTTGAAAGAATTGACTTTCAATTTTTTTTTTGTCTGGGACATATCAAACAAAAATAACCGTCTCTTTTCACCTTCTCCAAGCCAGCCATCTGTAAACATAAAACTACAAGAAGATAGTTTTAATAAGTGGCATATACATGTCCTGCTATGCCTGTGACCACTTTCATTCTTATTCCTCTGTGCAAGGATTGACAGGGAAATCAAGATTACCACAGCTGACTTTGGGACACCAAAGTATCTTAATAAATTCACATGGTAGAGCAGTGCTCTAGCAATGAAAACACATACTGATTTGTTATGAAAATCCAGAATAACTCCAGCAACATACAACTTAAGATCATAATGTGCTTTTAAAAGCATCTCTAGTTCAGATCCTGGCCCAACTATTTCTTAGCTTGTGATTTGGGGCAAGACAATTGATCTGTTCTTCTGTTTCATCTGCAAAATGAAGAGGGCAATAATATCAAACCCATATGATTTATTTGAGAATGATGACATCATGAATATAAAGTAGCTATCAATAGTTTAGTGCCTAGTATTTAGTGGAAATCTGTGTTGGTTTTTATTTTTTTATTCTGTCGCAACATGTTACCTCATGTCTGGTTTTTAAGGATCCATAAACATTATCATTTTTTTTTTTTTTTTTGAAAGAAAAAAAGAGAAAGAAAGGAAGAGATTTTAGAAAAAGAGAGAAAAGTAGAACATTATCATTTTTTTTTAAAAAATGGCCAAAATTGGTGGGAATTTAAAAAATATTTTTGTGACTTTGGACAGAATTTATTATACAGCAAATAGGCATGATATAGCAAAAAGGCTACTGTATTAAATGAAGAGACCCGCATTGATATCCAATGTATACTTGTAAGTAGTTCTAGTAAATCTTTGTTGAGTGGAAATAAGCTTTGAACTTGTATCCACTGCTTAGTTCTGTTACCTTCATATCTTTCTAAGTGTCAGAAGGACCACAGAATAGAACCTTCAGAGTATCTTGTTCAACATGTAGCTCCCTTAACCACTTAAAAGTGTGTTTTGAAAAAGTCACACTGACCCTTGGGTTCTAGAAACCCCTCCAAGTAGCTCTGCCATTCCCAGCACATTTACTTCATGGTGCTCAACTCCTAGTTTGAATGTGGTGAGTGATTTACGATAAAGTGCTTACTGTTTAAGTTACTTTCTATATTTGTCATGAATTAAGAATATAGAATCAGGGTATGATTTTAAGACTGTCTTTATCACTGGGTTTTGTTTTTTTGTTTTGTTTTGTTTTTGTGTTGCTTGTTTTTTGTTTTTATAATTTCAACTTTTATTTTAAATTCAGGGGGTACATGTGCAAATTTGTTACATCATATTGGGTGATGCTGAGGTTTGGGTGTTAATGATCTCATCTCCCAGATAGTGAGCATAGTACTCAAGAGGTAGATTTTCAGCCCTTGTCCCCCTCCCCCTCTACCCTCTCTAGTAGTCCCCAGTGTCAGTTGTTCCCATCTTTATGTCCACATGTACCCAGTGTTTAGCTCCCACTTACAAGTGACAGTGTGCGGTATTGGTTTTCTGTTCCTGTATCAATTCACTTAGGATGATGGCCTCCGGCTACATTCTTGTTTCTGCAAAGGACATGATTTCCTTGTTTATGACTATGTAGTATTCCATAGTGTTGCATACCACATTTTCTCTATCCAGGCCACCACTGATGGGCACCTAGATTGATTCCATGTCTTTGCTATTATGAATAGCTCTGTGATGAACATACAAGTGTATGTGTCTTTTTGGCAGAACGATTTATTTTCCTTTGGGTATATATCTAGTAATGGGATTGCTAGGTTGAATGGTAGTTCTTTTTTAGTTTTTTTGAGAAATTACCAAACTGGTTTCCACAGTGGCTGAGCTAATTTACATTCCCACCAACAGTGTATAAGCATTCCCTTTTCTCTGCAGCCTCTTCAGCATCTCTTACCTTTTATCTTTTTAATAATAGCCATTCTGGGCTGAGCATGGTAGTTCACACCTGTAATCCCAGCACTTTGGGAAGTGGAGGTGGGAGGATCACTTGAGGTCAGGAGTTCGAGACCAGCCTGGCCAACATGGTGAAACTCTGTCCCTACTAAAAAAAATACAAAAATTAGCTGGGCATGGTGGCGCATGCCTGTAATCCCAGCTACTCAGGAGGCTGAGGCAGGAGAATTGCTTGAACCCGGGAGGTGGAGTTGCAGTGAGCTGAGATAATGCGGTTGTACTCCAGCCTGGGAGACAGTGCAAGACTCTGTCTCAAAAATAAATCAATGAATGAATAAATAAATAAAATAATAGCAGCCATTCCAAATGGTGTGAGATGGCATCTCATTGTAGTTTTGATTTGCATTTCTCTGATGATTAGTGATGTTGAGTATTTTTTCATGTTTGTTGGCTGCTTGTGTGTCTTCTTTTGAGAAGGATCTATTCATGTCCTTTGCCCACTTTTAGTGGGGTTATTTGTTTTTTTGCTTGTTGAGTTATTTAAGTTCCTTATAGATTCTAGATATTAGACCATTGTCAGATGCATAGTTTGTGAATATTTTTACCCATTCGGTAGTTTGTCTGTTTACTTTGCTGATTTCTTTTGCTATGCAGAGCTTTAGTTTAATTAGGTCTCACTTTTCAATATTTACTTTGGTTGAAATTGCTTTTGGGGAATAACTCATAAATTTTTTTCCCAAAGCTGATGTCCAGAATGGTATTCCTAGGTTTTCTTCTAGGATTTTTATTGTTTGAGGTCCTACATTTCAATCTTTAATCCATCTTGAGTTAATTTTTATATATGGTGCAAGGTAGGGGTCCAGTTTCATTCTTCTGCGTACAGCTAGCCAGTTACCCCAGCAGCATTATTAAATAGGGAGTCCTTTCTCCATTGCTTATTTTTGTCACCTATTTGGAGATCAGGTGGTTGTAGGTAGACAGTTTTATTTCTGGGTTCTCTATCCTGTTCCATTGGTCTATGTGTCTGTTTTTATATAAGGACCATGCTGTTTTGATTACTATAGCCTTGTAGTATAGTTTGTAATGTGATACCTCTGGATTTCTTCTTTTTGCTTAGGATTGCTTTGACTATTCAGGCTCTTTTTTTGATTCCGTGTGAACTTTAGAACAGTCTTTTTCTAATTTTGTGAAAAATGACATTGGTAATTTATTAGAAATAGCGTTGAATATGTAGATTCCTTTGGGCAGCATGGTTATTTTAACAATATTAATTCTGCCAATCTATGAGTATGGCATGTTTATCCATTTGTGTGATTTCTGATTTCTTTCAGCAGTGTTTTGTAGTTCTCCTTGTAGAGGTCTTTCACCTTCTTGGTCAGGTATATTCCTAGAGTGTGTGCATGTGTGTGTGTCGATTGTAAATAGCATTGAGTTTTTGATTTGGCTCTCAGCTTGAAAGTTATTGGTGTATAAAAACGCTACTGATTTTTGTATATTGATTTTGTATCCTCAAACTTTACTAAAGTCATTTTTCAGGTCTAGAAGCCTTTTGGCAGAGTATTTTGTGTTTTCTAGGTATAGAATCATATTGTCAGCGAAGAGAGAGACGTTGTGCCTTATTTTCCTATTCGGATGCCTTTTATTTTTTTATCTTGCCTGATTTTACCACTTGTTTTAAACATTTGATTATAACATGACTTTAGGATTTCTCACTCTTAGCACTGTTGATATTTTGGGCAGGATAATTCATTATTTTGAGGGCTGTCCAGTTCACTTTAGGATATTTAGCAACATTCCTGATCTCTACTCACTAGATGCCAATAGCACAGCCTATACCCTCCCCCAGCTATGACAAGCAAAACCATCTCCAGACATTGTTAAATGTCTCCTTTGGGGTGGGGGTAGGGGTGGGAAAAATCATCCCTGTCTGAGAACCACTTGTTTATTTTTGGCACATTTTTCTTTTTAATTATGATGTGACTTGATGCAGTTTTTTTCACATTTCTTGTCTTTGGGTTCTTTGAGCTTTTTAAACCTGTGCCTTTATACGTTTCTTCAGGCGCTTTTTCTATGATCTCTACTCCTCTCCCTCTGAGAGTCCAGTGACATATTTTCCTCACATCGATCCTATAATGTTTATACTGTTGTTACTTTTATTTTACAAATGAGGAAATTGAGGCATACAGAGGATTAAAAAACCTGTCCCTAAACCCCCAGTGAGTAAGGAGACAGTTTAGGATTTGAACCCAGACCAACCCCAGCATCTGGGCTCCTGTCACTTGACATTACTGCTGTGCCCACATATTCAGCAGTGTTAAGCTATAACTTACTTTGGTGCTTCTTCTTTCTCTAAGGCTGAACTCTATGGAAAGACTGGTCATAAACTCTCCCATAGATAATGCGCAGTTCAAGCATCTTTGCAATCTGAATTTTGCACACTGCATTGTCTACTTTATCTGTCATAACAAGCCGGGGAGAAATATGAAAAATGACACTGAGATTACTTCTTTCCCATGTTCAGATTGCTGCTAGGATGACAGGAAATGAGGCACTCAGTAAATCTCCTTCCTTGTGGGTAATAAAGGATCATTATAGTCTAACTACACTAAATGGTTCCCAGGTCATCTGCAAGAGGGAACCCAACACCCTAAGGAAAAGCTTTGCCAAGGAGTGGCTTGGGAATAGGGAAAGTATATTAGCATATGCATTCATCTGTTACTCTGGTGGATAGCAGGGGCCAAAGAAAACCAGCTACAACAGTGCAAAGGGCATCAGCCAGATGCTGTGGGACAGCCATATTTCTGAGGAGCTGTTTTCATTCAAAGTTAATGAACTCAGACTGGGCCCGGTGGCTCACGCCTGTAATCTCAGCACTTTGGGAGGCCGAGGTGAGCGGAATCACCTGAGGTCAGGAGTCCGAGACCAGCCTGGCCAACATGGCAAAATGCTGTCTCCACTAAAAAATACAAAAATTAGCTGGGCATGGTGGTGCATGCCTGTAGTCCCAGCTACTTGGGAGACTGAGGCATTAAAATCACTTAAACCTGGGAGGCAGAGGTTGCAGTGAGCCAAAATTGCTCCATGCACTCCAGCCTGGGGGACAGAGCGAGACTGACTTAAACAAACAAAAAACCAACAACAACAAAACAAAAACCAAAGTTAATGGACTCACAGGTGTTCAAGAAATCATCATTCTGAAGAATATGAACACTGTGCCCTAGTGGACTGAAACTGGAATCCTCAAATTAGCTTAGAAACTACTATGTTGTCTAAAATAAAAGTCAACAACTACCTATAGGAAATCATCTGTTTTTTTTTTCTCAACTTATAATACATCTCCTAAAAATAAAGAAAGCTGTTCTTAAGAAGGCATGTTATACAATATAATTCTTTCATTAAATATAGTTAATTCTTATTTAAACTTTTTGGAAGTTTGGTTTGTCTAAATAAGAGCTTCTAGGACACATATCCAGAATAACAATCAATCTGGCAGAAATATTTTGTACTTACAGTAAGCAGTGGCATGAATTTCTTACTCTTCTCTGTATGTGATTTGGGAAATGGGCCTTCCTTGGCCAACCTACGCATTTAAACACCTTTTATCCCATTTCACACATATACAACACACATCTCCTAAACCTCTTTATTTTTTCTCCTTGGCATGTGTCACTATTTAACATTCCATATAATTTATTTTTTATACTGTTATTGTCCGTTTTCCGACCTAGAATATAAACTGCATGACTGATCATAAATTTGTAATGATATTCACCACAGACATACCTATATCAAGCGTGGTGGCAAGGTAACAGAGCAAGAATATAACATAAGTTGGTTTTTTCTTTTTTTTTTTTAAACTTTAGCAAACTTAAGACTCTACTTTGCTGTTGATATCCTAAATTGAGAATAGTCCTTTTAGCTATTGATGTCTTCAGTCTGTACCTATTACCAGAGAAATGAGGAAAATGTGTATTTTTAATTAATCTATCCCCAAACCAGCTTGGTTCATTATGATAATTCAGAATTCATATATTTGTATCCCCTCTTTACCCCTGACTCACAACATTCTGTTGTTTTATACCCTATCTTTCTGATCAGCTTTGATGGGTTAACTTGAAGAATTTTCAGCATGAGCCATACAATCCGTATTAAATAGTATATTGAGTATTTCCTAGACAACTACTCGTTAATAAAATGAACCTCAGATTCATTCTAGGCAAAATGAAGAGACTGTTAATAATTATTATTAAATAATTTCCAAAGGACTGCTGATCCTTAAAATAGGTTAATAAGCATTGAGTGGGAATAAACAAGCATGGTTATTAGTAGCTTACTTCTCTGCACTAACCAACTGGAACATTAGCTGATGGTCTTATATTTTATACAAAGAAGTCAGAGATTTTTCTGCATAACTAGATAGAGAAAAGGGTTATCAGAATTTCTTTGGAATGCTAAATATATTTATTGACTTGGATCATTCTTACTAATGCTAAGATTCACTAGGTAATGGTAATAAAACTCAGAATTTGGCCCATGGCCATTGACAATATGAAATATTTTTGTGTGTTCTTTGTTTTCATATATGTTTTATCTAAAGTTATTACCCCTGTGAGTTAGTAGCATGAAAACAGTTCTAGATAGCTTGATGGGGAGGCAATAATAAAACATTTATAATTGGGCACAGTGGCTCACGCTTGTAATTCTGGCATCTTGGTAGGCTGAGGTGGGTAGATCACTTGAGCTCAGGAGATTGAGAGTAGCCTGGCCAACATTTTGAAACTTTGTCTCTACTAAAAATACAAAAGTTAGCTGGGTGTGGTGGCAAGTGCCTGTAATGCCAGCTACTTGGGAGCTGAGGAATGAGAATTGATTGAATCCGGGAGGTGGAGGTTAGTGATCCAGCAGTGAGCTGAGATCATGCCACTGCACCCGAGCCTGGACAACAGAGCAAGACTCTGTCTCCAAAATGTGTGTGTGTGTGTGTGTGTGTGTGTGTGTGTGTGTGTGTGTGTGTGGTTTATCATTAAGCTAAGCATCTTCCTTACTGTTTACTATTAATCTTTGAAAAGCTACCAGAAAAAAAGCAAAAATGTTTTGTACCCAGGGCTTTA
The DNA here is from genome assembly GCA_004027715.1 of Plecturocebus donacophilus. Lineage (NCBI taxonomy): Eukaryota > Metazoa > Chordata > Mammalia > Primates > Pitheciidae > Plecturocebus > Plecturocebus donacophilus. Next base: position 9,376 of record PVKP010032852.1, on the reverse strand, counting down.
AAGTTTGGAGGCAGACCTAATGAAAATCTGGTGTAATTCATTGTATTCTCATTTTGATTATCTCTTTAGATTTCAGAGAATCAGTGGAAAAATTGAATTAAGTGTTTTCACGATAGCCAGATTTGATTTACTGAAAATTAAAACACATCCTCATTATGATGCATCTTTCTCAAACTATACAAGCCTTTTGAGATATTACAATAGCATTCAAATGAAGTTGTATAATATCTTATTTCTCTTGCCATGCTGAAATCAGAAGCAGATCACAAAGTGTATGTGATTTGGAAAGTGTGATGCCGATCAGTGCCACTCCATCTAATGAAAATGTTATAAAACTTTTAGATGAAAATAAGTTTTTCAGGTCAAATGATGTATTGAAAAATATGGGCAAGTCCTAACAGCTGAGATGTATCAACAGATACAAAGCAGTTACAGATCTTTCTTACTGGGACATCAGAGTTGGGGAAGTTACATAGAAAATTTGGTTTAGCTATTATCTTCATAATTTCTATGTCTGGAAATTATCTGCCATTGATCAATTGATGTTATGAGGAATAAGACTAAAACTGATGTTATGAAAGGCTGATATTTTCCAGTGTTATTTTAGCCTATAAGAGGTGCTTAGCATTTCTGAAATACTCAATTGCATGTTGTAAGGCCAAAAGTATCGCAATGTGTTATTTACCAATAACTTCCTTCTCTGGCATAACCTGTTTTTGTGGTTAATTCATTGGTTTTATAATAATGAAGCTTCTGTCAAAACAATAAAATAATGTTTGAAATATATCAAGTTATATATAGATGATGTTGAATTCATTTTGAGTCAGGTGTATATAAGAACACTATGCCATTTCTAGTAGCCGTAGTTGTCACAGAAAGTTGAAACAGTCGCATATTTGAATCAACAACCACAAGACACTTTTAGTTCAGACAGACAAGAAATAAGTGGCAATTGTGTTTAATCTCTCATATCTGCTTGTGACTATATTAGAAGATTAAAATATTTTTTAATCTGAAAAAGGAAATTTATCCTTTGGGAATAATTGCTTGTGATTTGTTCAAGGCTAAGCAGAGAATAGAGACCAAAGAAGCAAACGGTGGCTTATAAAAAAAAAAAAAGATATAAATGTATTTTGACTATATCTTGAGGGAGATTTTATAGTTTTTTGCCCTTGAGGTTCTCCTTATTAGCCCTTCTTACTTTTATTTGAATCAGTCCACCCTCATTGTTTTAAAAATTATAATATTCTCATAATGTAATAAAATTCTAATATTCATTTAAAATTTTGTGGAAATCTGGTTAGAGTCACGTGATTTCTGGAACCCTACCCTTTCAATACAAATAGTCAAGGTGGGCCTATTGTCTAAAAAGAAAAGAGTATAGAATGAGGTGGTCAGGAGTATGTCTATATGCTATATAAGCTGATACTGCCACCAGAATTATGTCCACATAAATTTTGTACTCTCTTGAATAGCATATGTTGGTTTATAAAGCTTTCTGTGACTTTTCCATGGAATCAATTCCTTGTGGTATCTGAGGATCAGATGAGAGACGTAGAAGAGAGGAGGTTTGCCTTTGGTTCTCCTCTGCTCCTTAGACTCTCAGAAAGGAAACCCTAATGGGAAAGCAGGAAGTTAATCTGAAGGCTTCCTTCTTTCTATTTTTCTTTTTCTTTTTTTTTTTTTTGAGACAGTCTTGTTCTGTCACCCAGGCTGTAGTGCAGCGGTGTGCTCTCATCTTACTGCAACCTCTGCCTCCCAGGTTCAAGCCATTCTCCTGCCTCAGCCTCCCGAGTAGCTGGGACTACAGGTGCATGTCTCCATGCCTGGCTAATTTTTGTATTTTTAGTAGAGACAGGGTTTCACCATGTTGGCCAGGCTGGTCTCAAATTCCCGACCTTAGGTAATCCACCCACCTCAACCTCCTAAAGTGATGGGATTAAAGGTGTAAGCCACTGCACCCAGCTAAGGCTTCCTTCTTTCTTAGGCCTCATTTATCAGTAGGAGAAAGTAGATGGAGCGGGAAAAATAAAACTTTAAAACAGGCTGAATTCTCTGCCTTCTAGAAACTGACTTAACATGTAAAAGTATTCCTTCTTCTCATTTGACTTGTCCAATCAAAATTACCCTTCTCCTAGGATATCTCAACTAGGATTTTATTTTATTTTTTGTCATAATTTAAAAGCAATTTTCACATTAAATTATGAATGAATGATGGTGTCCCATAACAGCTACAGAGATATTTACATGAAAGTCCTTGTATTTTTAGAAGAGATGGGGTTTCACCATGTTGGCCAGGCTTAATTCAAAAGGATCTCTAAGTAAGAAGAAAATTTAGGCAGTGGATAGGACATCAGTAAATAATATCTTGAATTGGGAACTATGTCATATGGCGTTGTATTTCCAGAGTTTCTGATACTGTATTTAGCTAGTAGTAATTCTAAAAATATTTGAATGAAAGCATATTTGAGATGTGGCTTCTCTGAGTTCCTTGTAGGTGGAAAGGAGACCCAGGCACCCATCTATCACTATACCATTGACTTCAGTGTCAAGTGGATCTTAGTGGACCTTTCTGCCATAGTCTCCCCTTCATGACCCTAGAGCAAAGTATGGAGACTTGCCCTGATCCCAGCCCCTTACAACTCCTCTCACTTCTATATTCCTCAGCCTCTACTCTGTCCTGTTTTTCTTCTACTGATGGTTGGGATGGCTCTGTAGAAATTTAGCCCTTAATAACTGATGATGTTTAAAGATGATATTTGCTTCCTATCTGTAAGCCCCACTTTTTCACACTGACTGCCTCTTAGAAGCAATATTGGAATCAAATGTATTGGTTCATCTGTATAGCTGGACCTTTCATTTAAACCCTTAGCTTAATAGTGTTTGATTATGCTTCAGCCTTACCATAGTGTTGCTTACGTGCTCCTGAAACAACCTGTAAAAATGCTTATTTGGGCTGGGCAAAGTGGCTCACACCTGTAATCCCAGCACTTTGGGAGGCTGAGGCAGGTGGATCACGACGTCAGGAGTTCAAGACCAGCCTGGCCAACATGGTGAAACCCTGTCCTACTAAGAATACAAAAATTAGCCAAGCACGGTGGTGCGCGCCTGTAATCCCAGCTACTTGGGATACTGAGGCAGGAGAACTGCTTGAACCCGGGAGGCAGAGGTTGCAGTGAACCAAGATCGCTCACTGCACTTCAGCCTGGGCCACAGAGTAAGACTCCGTCTCAAAACAAATGCTTATTTGTTTGGGGAATTTGAAGGGTACACAAAGGGAATCAAGGCAGGAAATCGTGGTTGTCATTGAATGGCTTGCCTGATTACGGCCTATTTTGGAGAAGATATTGATACAGCACAGTATCTGGCATAAAGTAAGAATTTCATATATATTTGTTGGCTAAATAAATATCTGATATTTTTTCTGGCCAGGAACGGTGGCTCACTCTTGTAATCCCAGCACTTTGGGAGACCAAAGAAGGTTGATTACTTGAACCCAAGAGTTCAAGACCAGCCTAGGCAACATGGTGAAACTATGTCTCTCTTAAAAATACAAAAATTAGGCCGGGCACAATGGCTCATGCCTGTAATCCCAGCACTTTGAGAGGCCAAGACGGGTGGATCACTTGAGGTCAAGAGTTTGAGGCCAGCCTGGCTAACATGGTGAAACCCCGTCTCTACTAAAAATACAAAAATTAGCCGGGCATAATGGCTTGTGCCTGTAATCCCAGCTATGCGGGAGGCTGAGGCAGGAGAATCACTTGAACCCAGGAGTTGGAGGTTGCAGTGAGCCAAGATTGGGCAATTGCACTTCAGTCTGGGCAACAGAATCAAACTTCGTCTCAAAAAAAAAAAAAAGCCAGTCATGGAGGTGCATGTCTAGCTGCTCAGGAGGCTGAGGCAGGAGAATCAGTGGAACCCAGGAGGCGGCAGTTGCAATGAACCAAGATCGTGCCGCTGCACTCCAGCCTGGGCGACAAAGCAAAACTCCAACTCAAAAAAATAAATAAATAAATAAATTAGCCTGCTGTGGTGGTATGTGCCTGTGGTTCCAGCTAATTGTGAGGCTGAAGTGGGAGGATCGCTTGAGCCCAGAAGACAGAGGTTGCAGTGAGCTGAGATCATACCACTGCACTGTAGCCTGGGTGACAGAGCAGTACCCTGTCTCAAAAAAAAAAAAAAATTTCCAAATGATAACTTTGTTTAGATACCATAATTTACCATAATTTATATTGCTCCAGACATCCTCAGCCTCCCGCCTAGTATTTTTTAATGTCTTAAGGGACTAGTTTTTCTCTGTGTATATGTACATGATAAAAGCTAGAAAATTAGACTATCTAAATTTTTTCTGTTTGAACACTAAATTGAAAAACAGCTTTTAGGGGAATGCCAAACATAGTCACATGTAAAGAGTGTCCTTCAAATTTGGCATAGGTTAAGTACAAAAATTCAGTTTCTTTATTAAAGTAGCTAGTTGCTTTTTTTTTTTTTTTTTTTTTTTTGAGACGGTGTTTTGCTTTTGTTGCCTCGGCTGGAGTACAAGTGTGATCTTGGCTTACTGCAACCTCCACCTCCTGGGTTCAAGTGATTCTCCTGCCTTAGCCTCCAAGTAGCTGAAATTACAGGCGCCTGTGCCCTCCCCCAGCTAATTTTTTTATTTTAGGTAGAGATGGAGTTTCGCCACGTTGGCCAACTAGTCTGAAACTCCTCACCAGGTGATCTACCTACCTTGGCCTCCCGAAGTGCTGGATTACAGGCATGAGCCACTGCACCTGGCCTAAGTAGCTAGTTCTAAGCATCTATGCAATAAATTGCATCTTGGCATAAGCTGTCACTTTGACTATTATTATTTATTTATTTATTTTTATCTAACATAAATCATCGTGCTAGTATACACTTTGACTGTTATTGAGCACATGGTATAGAATAAAACCACGTAAAATGAAATGAAATTTAAGCAGATGATTTTTTTTTAATCTCTGAAGTTAAGGATGATGGTCTGTCACACAGACATATATAATTTGGGCATAAAATAGTAATACGAATTTGAAGAAAGTATATTCCTAAAGTAGAAAAGCACTGGCTTGCCTTCTGGAATTTCTCACCCAGGAACTCTTAGGAAATCCAAGCTTTTTGACATCGCTGGCATTGAATAATCTTTCTATAACACAACTGTCAAATAACAGTGTAAGGAAAACCGGTTTAAATAAAAGACTATTTCTGGCAGCTCTCTGAAAGTCATCTAATAACTGAGGCTGAGATAAAGTTCAAAGATAGGCTGTATACCGTGAACTAGAAACATCAGCTGTTTCTTTTCTTTAGATGTGAAAATATACGTCTCTCTCTCTCTCTCTCTCTCTCTCTCTCTCTCTCTCTCTCTCTCTCTCTCTTTCTCAAGAATTCAGAGCTGAAATGTATTTTTTGGAAAAAAATGTAAATGGAAGAAAAACAGTTGTTAGAAGGAATAAATACCTATACAGCTGAAGCCTTGCTGGAGGAATTCACAATCTTCTTAAGAAGTTTTAAAACCCTTTCATTGTTCTTTTTATTTCATTTTTGAGTTCTTAGCATGTAGTATTTCATAATATTTAGAAAAACTTGCCAATTGCCATTAAATAAACAGATCACACTGATAAAGAATAAAGAGCTCTTTTTAGCCATTGCAGAGATAACATGTAATGATAATAAGCTCATAGTAACCATCCCATGTAATTTCATTGTCTTAGGATTTTCAAACACTAGCAAGACTGAGTTCAATATGAATTTTAAGTCTGTTTGGAGAATATACATTATATTTGTAAGTGCTTTTTCTTTATGTTCAGAATTTACTGGAGTAGAAACATGGGTCTTCTGACTGGATTGGCCCTATAAGTCTGCCAGAAACAGCAGTTTAGCTGCCTCCTTCCTATTTTAATGGGGTCTGGCTAACCTTTGACTGACTTATAGACCAGAAGATCCCAGAGCATGGGCTTGTCTCAGAGCTATGTGAAGTGTCAGCATCCTGGCTCTACCTTATGTCTTATGCACCTTGACCCCCAGGTCGGCCCTAAGGTTAAATTGGCCTAGAGTGGTGCACATTCCCCAAAATTGTATGAGATAAACTCTTTCGTAAGCTTATACCACTTCCCAGATGTCTAAAGTACTCCAAGAAACTGAAATAAATATTAGGATTGATTATCACTTTGAAGAGGCAGTTTTCTTCCTCTCATTTCACTATCAAATTCATAGTGTTCCCAAAATATTTGTATGCCAGGATTAACTATTGGAATTGACACTTAAATTTAATTGACTATATAATATTGGTGAGAGCACAAATTATTGGCAGAACCTTTTCAGGGTCTTGATGGTGTTTATCAGACACTTTCAAATTTTGGTCCAGCAATTCCTTTTCTACATGTTTAGGCTAATAATCACATATATAATGATGTTAATGGTCAAAAAATAAACTAGAAAGAACTCAGGCCAGGCACAGTAACTCACACCTGTAATCCTAGCACTTTGGGAGGCCAAGGCAGGCAGAATGCTTGAGCCCAGTAGTTCAAGACCAGCCTGGGCAACATGGCGAAACCCTGTCTCTACAAAAAATACACAAATTAATCTGGCTTGGTGGTGGGTACATGTAGTCCTAGCTACCCAGGAGGTGAAGTGGGAGGATCACCTGAGCCTAGAAGGTCAAGGCTGTGATAAGCTGTGATTGTGCTACTGCACTCTAGGCTGGATGACAGAGTGAGACCCTCTGTCAATAAAAGAATAATAAAGTAAAATAAATAAAAATTAAATACATACATAAAAATAAACTAGAAAGAACTCAACTATCAAACAATGGCTAAACCCAGTTATAATAAATCTATGCAATGACTTTTATATAGTTCTTGATAGGTATGTAATGCAGAGATTTATTATCATAGAAAAATATTCCTAATATATTGATGACTCAAAACATACCTATTCTGTTTTGGAAAGTAGGGGAAAATGGTGTGTGTGTGTATACACATGTACATGGATACATATACATTTTATTTTATTATTTTTCGAGATGAAATTTCACTCTTGTTGAACAGGCTGGAGTGCAGTGGCACACTTTTGGCTGACTACAGCCTCCACCTCCTTGGTTCAAGTGATTCTCCTGCCTCAGCCTCCCAAGTAGCTGGGATTCCAGGCATACGCCACCATGCCCAGCTAATTTTTATATTTTTAGTAGAGATGGGGTTTCACCATGTTGGTTAGGCTGGTCTCAAACTCCTGACCTCAGGTGATCCGTCTGCCTCAGCCTCCCAAAGTTCTGGAATTAGGGTGTGAGCCACCGCACCCAGCCCATACACTTTTTAAAAATAGTCTGAATAACTATATTTCAAACCTGTCAGCAAAATAGTCAATTCTACCTTGAAGTAATCCAGAACCCCACCATTTTTCACTACACTCACTACTACTATCCTTGCCTAAGACATTCTCATATCTCTCTTGGATTATTTCAGTACCCTCCTGATTGGTTACCCCATTTTCACTCTTGCTTTTCTATAGTCTACTTGCAGTACTGCAGCCAGAATGATCTTGAAAAATTTAAATAAGATCATTCCACTGCCCAGAAATGCCCTAAAGGCTTCCAATCTGTCTCAGAGTAAAGCCAAAGTCTTTACTTACAGTGGCCTACAAGGCCCTGTGTGCTAATCTTACCACCATTTCTTTTAAGAAAAATCAGATACTGGCAGGCACTAGAATTTACTATGCTTACTGTTTTTCTTTTTTCACTTAACCACAGTGAAAAGAATAGCTATTCTAATTACTGCTAATTCACAATGCTTGTTAAGGATGTTTTCGGGGTAAGCATAGTTTATTAAGCTCCTCTAATGGTTTTTTAAACTTTTATATCTTTTTTTAACACCTCATAAAATTAATTATTTTTAGTGTTTGCAAAGCCTATCTTTTAGTCATGCCTGTGTTTATGGTAATGTGGAATTCCAAAAGTTCATTTTACTTGTATCTCAGTATGCAGAAATTTTTTAAAAAAGGAAAGAATATTAGATTCTTGTAATGAAGAAACAGCGATTTAGAGTTACACTTGAATACATGTATGTACCTAGAGTGCCTCCATGGGCCAAATGCTTTGGATGTCTAATCTGCAATATAGGACCAGATTAGTTACATTAACTCTCCAACTCCTGACCTCAGGTGATCCACCTGCCTCACCTCAGCCTTCCAAAGTGCTGGAATTACAGGTGTGAGCAACCGCACCTGGCCCAAGTTACATTAACTCTCTAAGGCCCCCAGACAATTACATAATTAATTTTAGTCTTTCTGTGCTCATTTATCTGTCACAGAGTTGCTTTTAAGCTGGGTGAGTATGAATCCATGCGAGAGAGGTTTTTAAGTGCCTCCTTTTAAGAAAAGCAGTGGTCCAAAATTCAGATATATAAAGCAGGGAAGTTATTTTTCCACAGAAGGAGTCACTGCAGTGTTTTCTTAAATAGTTTCTTTTCAACTCTAGGCTATGTGTAAAGTAATATTTAACTGTATTTGATTCTAATGAAAAGAAATTGGCTTACAGACTTAGGAGAATACAAATGATCTATTGGGGCTTATTGCAAAATAGGTGAATTATCCAATTTGTCTCAGCACCCAGAGATGGAACTGTTTAAAGTATTGAGCATTGTTTTGGGTTTTTTGTTTGTTTGTTTGTTTGTTTGTTTGTTTTTGGAGACGGTCTTGCTCTGTTGCCCAGGCTGGAGGGCAGTGGTGCAATCTTGGCCCAATGCAAACTCCACTCCCTGGGTTCAAGCAATTTTCCTGCCTCAGCCTCCTGAGTAGCTGGGATTACAGGTGCACACCACCACGCCCAGCTAATTTTTATATTTTAAGTAGAGACGGGGTTTCACCATATTGGCGAGGCTGATCTTGAACTCCTGACCTTGTGATCTGCCCGCCTCAGCCTCCCAAAGTGCTGGGATTACAGGCATGAGCCACTGTGCCGGGCCTGAGCATTATTTTGTCTTGACCACACTGATTTCACAGACAGGGTCATGTGTCTTCTTGTTCTATGGCAAATTCATCAGGTCTGGGTTCCCGAGAGGCCGGCATGTCTGCCGGGGACTCTTGGCCAGCAAAAGGGTCCCAACCTGAATAGGGGAGTGAGCGGAAAAAAGAGAAGACAGACAAGCGGGGTCTGGAGGACTGAGTAAACAATGCCTAAACAGCAACTTTATTGTGCACATAGTTAGTATATATATCTTTTGCCTACAGTAACTACAGAAACAAATACCATAGTAATTACAGAAACAAACACCATTGTCTTATACATGAAAGGGAACAGAAAGTCCTTGGGATACAAGCTCAGGCAGCAGATACCATTAATCTTATACATGAAAGCAGCACATAAGAA